>JABASH010004340.1:0-14232 GCA_019776445.1 Tomocerus maximus | reverse complement strand
TTTATTTTTCGCAGTGGCACTTTGTACTATACGGATTGGGGACTTTTCGGGACTAATGGTCGCATATTTCGCTCAACAATGGCCGGGACTCAAAAAGTTGCTATAATAAAATCAGACTTGACTCAACCGTCTGGGCTTTCTATCGACTATGACGACTCTAAATTATACTGGACAGATGCCGTCAGAGAAAAAATTGAACGATCCGACCTTGATGGAGCTAATAGAGAAACTTTAATCACTGCAACTATTTATCCGTTCGCAATTGTTGTCTTTCAAGTGAGCTAAATAATTTTGCAAATGTGTCTGGATGTTTTTTTTTTGTTATTGTGTAGGGTTAATTCGTTAATAGTGCCAATAATTGCAAGAAATTCATTTCAACGGAAGTGATGACAGATATTTGTTTGTATTTGAAGGATTGGATATTCTGGACGGATTTACAACTTCGTGGTGTCTATAGAGCTGATAAGCACACCGGGAGCAACTTGGTGGAAGTCGTCAAAAGACTCGACGAAAGCCCTAGAGACATTCAAATATTTTCTAAAGACCGTCAGAAATGTACGGTTAACTTATGCGGTATTTCAAATGGCGGGTGTGCTCAAAGTTGTCACCCGAGTTTAAATGCAACGGTGAGTATATGATTTTATTATTCGGGGCATTAGCATATCTGTCATCACGAGTTATAGCCGTAACGACCATGGACTATTGTACCAGTCTAATGTAGAATATTCTGCTCAGGTTGAGTGCAAATGCAACTCCACCTTCAAACTAGTCAACGATGGGAAAATGTGCATTTTAGCCAACAGCAGCTCTTGCGACGCTTCCAAATTTTCGTGCAACAATGGCAAATGCATTTCTCGACTTTATGCTTGTGACAGCGAAGATGATTGTGGGGATGGTACTGACGAAGACAAAAACTATTGTGGTATGTCATGCTTTGTTATCTGTAACTCCATATTCAATCAAGGGTGCGACATAAAATCTATATTGGTTGGCAAGTGCTGTCTGGCACATTTTTTTTTAAATTATTACATGGTTTTTACATTGTAAGAATAGGAATAAAAGACTTTTGTTGATATTGTAGCGTATCACACTTGTGGTCCGAACGAATACAGATGTCGTAATGGTCGGTGCATTTTCTCAACGTGGAAATGTGACCATGAAAATGACTGCGGTGACGGAAGTGACGAAGAGAAATGTAATTACCCGTCTTGTGCAGAAGGAGAATTCACCTGCGGAAATCATCGATGCATTCCGCTCAACCAGGTAAATAATAAATAGAATTTCCATCCAGTATCAGCGAATTAATTGGTCGTCTTTTTAGTCTTGTTGGATTTCAATGTGTGTAACAATGTTTCACAGGTGTGCAACGGTGTAAATGATTGCAAAGATAATAAAACGAGTGATGAGAGCATAACAAACTGTAAGACGTCTAACACGACATGCCCTCCAAATCATCTGCGCTGTGAAAACACTAATATCTGTGTTGAGCCTTTCTGGCTCTGTGACGGTTAGTTCTAATTAATAAACGGATAATTATATTTGTGTGCATTTACATTTCACTAAGGAAGTATCTAATGAAATTCAAAATTCTAGGTGACAATGACTGTGGAGACAATTCTGATGAGAATCCATTGCATTGCTCTAAAAGACAGTGTCCTATCAATTCTTTCAGATGCCCGAATCATCGTTGTATACCAGGTAGAAATGCTTTCCCTATCATGTTGTATATATATCAACACTGTTATTACATAAAAAGCTAGAAATCCCATAGGTACTCCGTGTATTTTTATTTCATTGAAACAACGAAGCGTACGTGGGCAGCGTGATTTAAAATTATTATTTTTCTTGCCGCGGTACATACCAATAGACTGACTCTAATCAACCAATCTCATAATGATAGCCCCGTAAACAATTATACTTTAAATATTAAACAATTAAATATTATTGCAGCGACTTGGCATTGTGACGGAGATGATGACTGTGGGGATGGTGCTGACGAACCACCAGATTATTGCAAATCTGAAGGGAAGACCTGTTTCGGAGATTTATTTACATGCAAGAATGGCAACTGCGTCCCTAGGTTTGACTTACTTAAATACTTATTGTTCCTATGAAATACGAAACTGATAAGAAGTAGCAATTAGAAAAATGGAGCTCCACAATAGCAGGATTTTACATCGTTGATATCATATCAATATCCAATTATTGGATAGAAAATGAATTAATTATGGACATTTTTGCTTACAAGTTTCCATGTTTCGGATTATCATTATCTTTTTGTTATTTACTGTCTATTTATTATGTATTTTTGTTGTACAGGATATATATCTGCGATGGAGACAACGATTGCCTTGACGGAAGTGACGAAGATGAAACTGTCCACCAATGTAACCATTATTAAATTGTAACATTCAAATAAAAGATTATGTCAGAATGGTTGGTTAGTATTAATTGTTGGATTTAAACTGTTTATACTTGGGTCGGTAAATAGTTTTTGAGGATGTTCTTAGGTTTTATTTGTTGGCTAATCTGGAAACTTAAAAGATGACATAAATATAAATATTGATCGTTCGATGTATAATTAATGTTTGATGATTTCAGGCAACAGCAGAAAGTGTGAGAATAGCACAGAGTTTTACTGTCCTGAAAATAAGTCCTGGGGCAGGAGTCAATGCATCCCAAGGTACCCTATCTGCCTTTTTCTGCTTTGCTTTATCCCCAGGTACACTCTGTAATGGATTTCTGTTGGTTTAGGAAATTCGTATGTGACGGAGATCCAGATTGTATCGATGGTAGCGATGAAAACTCAACTCTTAACAACTGCCCTCCTCCACAGCCCTGCCAGGAAGATCAATTTCGTTGTGAAAATGGCAGATGTATTAATAATGTGTGGAAATGTGATCTGGACAACGATTGTGGAGATGGCAGTGACGAAGGGAAATTTTGTGCCAACACTTACCCCACTTGCTCAGCTCAGGAATTTGCTTGTCACAATTTCAAATGTATCAGAATTACCTTTAAGTGCGATGGAGAAGACGATTGTGGCGATGGATCCGACGAAAGAAATTGTCCAGGTTAGACTCACTCCCTCCATTAGCCTCACTTACATCTCAAAGAACAGTTACCATTTGTGAAGAGTTGCAATGCAATTGCCCTTAAGACTTAATTAAAATTCACTTTAAGTAGCCTTTTCTAGTTTATAAAATAATTATTTATTATTTACAGCCAAGAACAACACTGTGTGCCAGGATAATGAGTTCCGATGCGGTGGAACAGACAAGTGCATTCCTAACAGCAAGGTGTGTGACAAGGTGTCGGACTGTGCCGACGACAGTGACGAGCCGCTGCATTGTAACGTGAACGAGTGTGCGACTGCGGAGGTGCACAACTGCGGGCAGTTGTGCGTGGACACACCGACGTCTTACCGATGTGAGTGCAATCCTGGCTACAAGCTGCTGGCGGACAAAAAGGCGTGTACGGATATCGACGAATGCACAGAGAACTTCGGGGTGTGCTCACAGTACTGTATCAACACTCCCGGGTCCTACATTTGCAAGTGCAACGACACGTTCTACGAGAGGAATGCGGACAAGCGGACCTGTAAAAAGTTGGACAACATCGAGCCGTACATCTTGTTCAGTAACAAATACTACGTGCGGAATATGACACTGAATGCCCGTCGCTACAGCGTTCTGCAGTACGATCTGCGGAATGTGGTGGCGATTGACTTTGACGTGTCTACAGAGTCCGTATACTTTGCAGACGTCACTCAGAAAGTTATCTATAAGGCGAGTATCCTGGAGAACGACGGGAACTACTCAAATATTAATCTCGACGGAAATGGCGGAGGGGACGGTTCTGGAAAAGCGGATGCGTCGGGAAGTTCAAAACCGAAAACTGCTGACGAAGCAGCGCAGAATTCAAAAGGCAGTAGCAACAATCAGAAAACGGCAGTAATTAAACACGAAAGTCACGGACTGGAGGGCATCTCTGTCGACTGGGTCGGTCGGAAACTCTACTGGTTGGATCGCCATTCTAAGTCGCTTGAGGTCGCTGAGTTGAATGGGACGAATAGACGTACCTTAAAATCCGGTATTTCGGATCCCCGGGCAATTGCCGTCCATCCGAAACACGCCTACCTGTTTTTCACTTCCTGGCACCTCCAGGCCTACATCGGACGGCTTACAATGGACGGGAAGAACTTCACAATGATCCTGAATTGGGAGAAGGGGATCGCCTGGCCTAATGCCCTGGCCATCGACTACATCAACGACCGAGTCTACTTCGCGGACGCCCATTTAGATTACATCGACTCGGTGGATCTGGACGGGAAGGAGCGGAGAACGACGATCAAAGGAACCGCCCACGTCCCGCACGTCTTCGCCCTCAGTATCTTCGACGACACGCTCTTCTACACCGACTGGAACCTGAAGGCCATCGTCTCCTGCAACAAGTTCAACGGGAGCGTCGACTGGAGAGTTCTCCGCAACACCACCCACCGCCCCTATGACATCCACGTGTACCATCCGCTCAGACAGATCCCTCAGGCCAATCCTTGCGGCAAAAACAACGGCGGCTGTTCCCATCTCTGTCTCCTCGCCCGCGAACTCAACGGAGCGGTCAACTACACTTGTGCCTGTCCCAATCAGTTCATTCTCAAGGGAGACGCCTGTATCGCCAATTGCACCGCTGGACAACATCGCTGTGGCGGAAGTGATGACAAATGCATCCCCCACTACTGGAAGTGTGACGGTGAGAAAGACTGCATCGACGGAACTGATGAAGACGCCAATTGTCCTGAACGGGTCTGCAGGTCGGAAACATACAAATATTCAAATATATTTTAAGCCGTGCGTTGGAGAAATTGGCACTTTTTATTTACTGCATGATCTCTATTTTAGAACTGGTCAATATCAGTGCGAAAATAAAAATTGCACAGCGCCTACCACCATTTGTGATGGAGTTGATGACTGTGGAGACCATTCTGACGAAAATCTCTGTAATGCCGATTGTGGAGAGAATGAGTTTAAATGCAAGAAAACTGGAAAATGCATTTTGGCGGCTTGGAAATGTAATTTGTTCTCTGAACTAGAATTTCTGAATCTGAACATTATTGGATTAGGCATAACCGGCATAAGGGTTATTTTGTTTTCACATAGTTCATCTCGTGAAATGTGTAACGCCAATTTAACTTTGATTTTTAGGCGATGGAGACACGGATTGTCAAGATGGTAGCGATGAAGATCCTCTTATATGCCGTAAGTACAGTATACAGCTTAGCTGCAAATATCAAATTCTAATAAAATAACACTCTGTGCGACATAAGGACTTCCATCATGATCTCGAAAAAAAGCAAACTTCATTCCATGAAGCATAGGAATGGACTTTTTTCGATTTCTTAACTAATAGTATTTTTTCTAAAAATTGGCCCGGTTTTATCCCCTCAAATTGGGGCGTGTTCTTCCGGAAAATGGGACATGGGAACCTTAGTTCATCTCAGTGTAAACATCAATGATGTTATTATGCCTGTGGATATGTTTTTGATTCATGAAATTATGTTGGCAGATAACCGTGTTTGTGACCCGTCAACCGAATTCTCTTGCAAAAACGGAAGATGTATTCCCAAGTTGTGGTATTGTGATTTCGATAATGACTGTGGCGACGATTCCGACGAACCGGCTCACCAGTGCCGACATCGTAACTGCACCTTGGGTTGGCGAAGATGTCCGACCTGGGGCTACTACAGGTAATCCATAGTTCATAGTCCAAGTAATACCATTTTCATTTTTACTTTTGGAATTTGTGGCTGCAGTACTCTGTTTCTCATTACAGATGCATACCGGAATGGCTCTTTTGTGATGGAAAACCTGACTGCCGAGACGGAGCTGATGAGAAGCCTGAATCTTGTACTAAATGCGATGCTGAAAAGGATCACCAGTGTCGAAACGGGCGATGTGTACCTAAGTGAGTTTTTGAACCCATTATCGGTGAAGCTTATTCTGTATTTCAATGGCTATTTGAGGACCCAACTTCCTATACATGTCTTATATCGACATGTTCCATATCGTAACGAAATCTTGTTTTCTTCTTAGACGATGGCTGTGTGACTTTGAAAACGACTGCGGTGACAATTCGGACGAATTGCCGGATGTTTGCAAGACAATTGGTTATCGGGAATGTTCAGAGTCAGAGTTTAAATGCAACAATGGGAAATGTCTTCCGAAAAGATGGAGGTAAGTAGGTCGTTGTAATGCTATGAATTAACGTGATACAACTATTTACGTGCCAAAATAACTCAAATGATTTTGTATTAGGTGTGATCATGATGATGATTGCGGTGATATGTCTGACGAAATCTATTGCCAGGTAATTTATTATTTAACCTAAATTATGAATTTATAAAAGCAGATTTCAAGACATGCTTTAACATATTATTATTATCCACTGCCTTATTATAATATTCTACTCTGTTCCAATTAATGCCTTTACTACACCTTTGCCCTCAAAGGCCTATAATTTACATTTTTAATTTTTAAATAAATCAATTCCTTCTAAGACCCTTATTTTTCGCTTAGTTTAGTAAATAATAATACGGAGGACATGCTAAAGTCTGAAGACTAACTCTGTTTACATTACAGAATCATACTTGTAATGCCGCGACTCAGTTCCAATGCCTATCTGGACATTGTATATCAAATACGTTTCACTGCGATGGAGACCGTGATTGTCGTGACCTGAGTGATGAGCTGGGTTGTCCTCCAAGATACCCCGAAGGAAAGTATTGTCCGAAAGATAAATTTGAATGTGCCAATCATCTATGCGTCAGTCACAGCGACATCTGCGATGGAACTGACGATTGTCTCGATGGATCTGATGAGAAATCTGAATTGTGTCTAAACTTCAGTTGTGATAAAGTCCATCGATTCCAATGTTTTAATAATAAATGTATCCCAAGATATCAAGTTTGTGATGGAAGAGATAATTGTGGTGACGGGAGCGACGAAAACAACGTCACCCTATGCGCCCCTAGGGTTCGCCCGTGCAATCTTATCAGGTGAGTGTACACTCTTTTAATCATTATATTATAGACATTTGTTATAGACATAGATTGTCAATTTTCTATTACCTGATACACACCTTAGACAGAAATTGGGCAGGAATTTCTGATTTGTCTGAGTGCTGATTATGTTGCATGGTTTTTCAGAGAGTTCCGGTGTGCAAATAAGAAGTGCATTGACAAGAACAAAATTTGTAACTTGGCAGACGATTGTGGTGACTCTTCGGATGAATTGGGTTGTCACGAAAAATCCACTTGTGTAACTGGGAATAACGGTGGGTGTGAACAGCGCTGCACGAACCTGACATCGACGACGGGCTACATCTGCACATGCAATCAGGGCTACATCACACAGAAAACGAATCCGAAAAAATGCGAAGATATCAATGAGTGTGAAAATAATCACAATTGCTCTCAGATTTGTCACAACTTGCAAGGGAGCTTTAATTGTTCGTGTAATGAAGGATTCTCCCTGACGTCGGAGCGATCGGGAGTCTGTAGGGCCGTGGAGACGGAGCAATTCAGATTATATTTGTCCAACGGTCCAGAGATACGCTCAGTAGGAAGTAAAGTGAGTGAAGACTTGGTCCGCAGTGCTGGACGGGTGGAAGCCATCGACTACGATTTTGCCAAAGGAATGATTTACTGGGCTGATTCTTATGAGAAAACAATTAAAAGATCCTGGATCCCCAACGGACTGATGAAAGGCGCCAAAATCGGATTTGGACAAGACTTACAACTCAAAGCCAGCGGGAAATTAACTTCAATTTGCATAGAATTTATCACTGGAAATCTATACTGGACTGAAACCGACAGAAGTGGAAGCAAACCCAAAGGAAAAGTAATGGTCAGCTTAAGTGATGGCAGGTACAGGCGCTCCATTGTGCAGAACTCTCTGGAATTCCCCACATCTTTAGCCATTGACGCCGAAAAGGGAATTCTGTATTGGTCCGATGCAGGCTCCGTCCCAAAGGCAAATCAAATATCCGACATTTAATTATATACTTTCATTTGCAACCTCCCAAGTTTTATCATTTTTGCAAATCTATGTAATCTGAAAATGTAATTTAGTAGAAATAGGCAACTTTGCGGAAATGAGTTATTGGGAGGGAGTTGAATTGAAAGTTATCCGACGAGGATATTGTTTTCTTCTAATGTCCACTTTTTCATTGTGAATGTTTAGATCGAATCTAGTTGGCTTGATGGTTCTAAGCGTTGGACAATGGTCTCATCAAGTATCCGCTATCCAACTGGTCTTGCCGTCGACTATTACAACTCGCATAGAATATATTTTGTTGATACCAAACTCTCTAAAATAGAATCCATGAATAGTAAAGGACAAGATCGTATGACAATATTGCAAGGGGACAATTTGAAACATCCTATCAGCCTTGACGTTTTTGAAAGCTGGATTTATTGGGTTACTCGCGATTCGGGAGATTTAATCAAGCAAGATAAATTCGGAAGAGGTGTAGCTGTCCTCATCGAAAAGAATTTAGTAAATCCTACGTCTGTTAAAGGTATTTACTTTTTATTCCCCTTACATTTACTTAAATACATTTGTCAACTCAACTATTGGTTTAATAACTTTAAGTCACTCTTAAAAGTTCATTAATTGGCAACCTTAGAAAAGGCCATTTGGTCACATTTAGTAATCTAAATACTATGAACGCGAGTACAACAGATATATATTATACTATATATAAAAATATTGTAAATCTACAAGTTGCCGAGGATTTTTTACGCAGTCGGCTCACACAATATTTCTACTCATTAATCTAATCCGGTCAATAACTAAGCATTTATGAGTTTTTTATGTATGTACGTACGTAGTAATGTAATTTATTTTATTTTGCAGTGTATCATTCGTTGAAGTACAATATGACATCGTCTAATCCTTGCAGAAAGTCTGCCTGCTCTCATTTATGTCTGTTGATACCTAATGGAGGCTTTAGATGCGCTTGTCCTGAAGGAACAAATTTGAGACAATCTTCGTCTGCACAGTGTGAAGCTGGTAAAGTTATAAAAAAATTACCTTAAATTTTTTTAAATGTCTGGAAAAATGTCCTTAAAGTTTTCAAAAGATTTTTAAATCCTGCAAAGCTATCTATATTAGGCTAAAATATGATTTCACATCTGGATCAAAAGTTTGCATGCCCGTCAGCCGTCATCCCTTCCGTTATTCCGTTTAAATTGTAGTATCGTTTCTTTTCCTTAGCATTCGAGCGTGAAAAGGCTTCTCCATTGCCATGTCCTTGTGAAAACGGGGGTTTCTGTCTGACTACATCAGAATCTGAAACAAGTTGTAGCTGCCAGGAAGGTTACAGTGGACAAACTTGCGGAAATTTTGTACAGAAACGTCGAATCAGTGGAGGCGACTCGGAGACTGTGAGCCCCGCGGCGATTGTCATTCCCCTCGTTCTCATCATCTTGCTCAGTCTTGGGGGTGGGGCATTTTATATTTTCCTCCGAAAGAAAAACTTTTATGGCAAGCAGTTTGTTCAGGGAGGCGGGTCTTCCATTATCGGAGGAGGCTCCTCTGTGTCTTTTCGGCAAGGATCAAATGTGGAATTTGTTAATGTAAGTAGTTTAAAAATCTTAAAAATATTTTGATGGTCGTGATCTCAGTTGACCGCTATTGCAATAATTATTATTTTATTATTAATCTCGGCGCGCGCTCTTTATGGCCAGGCTAGATGGGTCAACAATGAAAATAAAAGTGTTAACTTGAGATTGCTTTTGATGATTGTAGGATTCCAATGTCACAACACTAGAAAACAAATACGACTTATCTACCTCGTCAGCGACAAAGTCCCGAGACTTCAGCAATCCGATGTACGATGCCATAGAGCAGAGTCAACAAGACGTAAGTGGAAGCCACCTGGTTGACAAGGGGGGGAGTCGCGGAAGTGCCGGTGGAGCCGAGCCTCGCGCGGCGGTGTTAACCCCATCATCAGTAATTCAACGCTCATCTCCGCAAATACAAGTTAGGCACTTTGACGCAACTGACGACGACACAGGAAAGGATACTCAAAATTTAGTGATGGAGGTGGGAGAAGGGGCTAGTGATTGCTAGCACTCGTTTTATTGTTAACTCTGATGCAATTTTAGCATCCGAGTTTTGATGTCTCAATCTTAAACGCTAATTTTAAAATCACATACTTACCTAAGGACTTACTGTATAGTTTTAAGTGAAACGTGTGCTATATTAGATTTTATAATATATATCTATATCAAGCTCAGAGTGTAACACAAAATTTAAACTGGAAGAACCTCAACAATTATAATATCTATTGACTGCAACATCCCAGACTAATCTACAATCCTGGAGCAAAAACTGGACTGCCGAAATGTATTGACTTTTCCTGTTGAATTTTTTCGAAAAAGTTTGCAGCTCTAAGATAAAATTTGTTTTGTTTTATTAATTTTGTCAGATTTTAAATTTTTATGTAAACCATGTTAGAAATTACGAAGCATTAAGTACTCCTGAAGTGTGTCAACAATTTTTATTCTAAGTTTATTAGTTTCGGATACGAAGATGTTTGATGTATAAAAAATAAAAGGATAATGAATAATTTGGAGTTGTTGCCACTGCACTGATGTTTAACCACCATTGTTGTAAAAATGGACGAAACAGAATAATAGGTAACAGTCGCAATACTAGTTAGCTTATAGCTCGGGCTAATTACTACAGAACTATTGAACTATATATTATTGAATAATGACGACTATTCCGTCACACACACACACACCTAGGACTCGCTGTCTTTCTGGCGCTACACGAAACTGGATGTTGTGGTTTGGTTGTAATAATCATTTGAGTATTTTGCTTTAACTCAATCAAGAGTTTAAACTTCTTATCGTTAGTGTTACACCCTGTATATATACAAACAAATATTATTATTATTACATTGCGTATAATATTGTTATTTTATGAATGAACAACGAACTTTTCGTTATCGTTTACATTAATGTGTCAAAATGTTATTGTTCAAATAAATAAATGTCTTAGTAAATATTTCTTTAATGCTCTCAAAATAATAATAATAGAATGCAGTCAGTTGCCCAGATGTTGGTCAGGATTGAGGATCCATTATTATTATGGCTAATTGGATTGGATCCACCATTCGTTCCTTTCTAAACTGGAATCAGCGTTGTTGCTTTTAAAACATTTTTTCCGACATCAGAATTACAAGTCTTTTATTGCAAAAATTACGAAGGGCACTGGAAACAGAAATTGCATCTGTAGATATCCTTGCGTTTCCACTCTCAATTGCGGCATAACAAATTGAAGTTTTTAGGTTCGTCTGTGCTGTATTGCACTGAAATATTGTAATTTGTATTGTAATCAAAAAGACGAAAAGTCGAAAAAAAGGTAAGGCTCAAGTTAATTCTAAAAAATGAACGAATAGAAGTGTACATTGATAACTAGTTCTGATTTATTCTTACATTGATAATTATTAATCCCTTGTAGTTTTAGTGTCATGTATTGTGTTTGTGTTATACATCCCAAATTCCAATGTCATTGTTCTGTATATTTTTACGTGGTTTTACCATTCCATGTCTCCTCTCTGGAAGTCTATCAATTGTCACAATATTATGTTTCTGACAGAAAAGTTACAGCATTTAATTAAACGTCCTGTGTCATCTAGAGGTCAATAGAGCGACTATAGGGCAAAGGGACGCAATATTTATTTTCCCTGGAACGAAGGAAAAGCTTTTTCATAGGAAGTATAATTTTCTGAAGGGTCTCACGGGCAGGCAGTTGATTTTATCCCATTAAAATGTAATTTTTGCTGGAAGAAAGCAATATTTCTTTGAATTACATAATTTTCTGTTTTGGAGGCGGGACCCTGTTCCGGGAAATGGGAAAAGTTTAACCGGGAAGCGGTATGATCTTGGAAATCCTGGATCCTGAGAAGTAAATAGATTTGGAATATCTGCCGTCATCAAAAATGAAATGTGTGGATCTTGGATTTTATAAATGTTATCGTATGTCATGTATTAAAAATATTAATACAACCTAACCTCGTTGTTGCGTTATATACATGCGGAACGACGCAACACGATAATCATATCATGAATGCATGGTCAGACGGAAGTTGACCAAACCACCAAACTTAGCAAACGTTTATTGCATGGACCGCCACCATCAGACCAAATCAGTCTTTACTGGTTGTCGAAAGTCGAAATGAAATACGCTTACTTACGTATTCTTTCGCTGTATGAAATATTTCGTAAACAAAAATACAAAAAATGACATTGATTTAGCGGAGCTTTTTCTAAATCTAAATTCTATCTTACTCGGCTGAGCTTTAAGTGCTTTGTAATAATTGGCCATTCGATGATATAAAATGGTACCAGTACTGGTTATACCACTCTTAAGATACCATTGATTTTAAAGTACATGGACGAGCTCTTTGTTACGGCTTATCGTTCAGTAAGGATTTATTCAGTCCGATTTTTTTTTGAGTTAGACATCTTTCTTATTGTTGTACCCTGATTGACTATCAAGAATTCATTATCAGGCACGTATTTAGAGGGGGCGCAGCGTTCCCCCTAAAAATCCGAGAAAAGGAGTCTTGATCAATTTTCTGGATACGTGCCTGTGCCTGTTCATTATATTAATCAAAATCAAGTGTAATAATAATAATAATATTGTTACCATAATCAGATAACATTAGATGTGATTATTATTTCATAATTAATATATTTACAATAATTTGTGCATCTTGTAGGAAACCCAAGGAGGTGCCACTAGACACCGGACCAAATGTCGTCAAAATCTCTTACAAACACAAAGAAACTGAAGTTATGGTTTCTGACATTGTTCTACCACACATCAATCTCGTACGACTATGCCCTGGACACATTAATGGAACCAATATTTTGGTTTATTGATCACTTTACCAAATTTTTGGGGCGCATTTTTGTCGTTGTAGTCGTATTATTAGTGACAAAAGTGGTAATAATTGCCCATATGCTTGGCTTTCCATTTTGGTGGAACAAAAGTCCTACAGTTACCGTGTGTCTCATAGTTTTGGGTTACTGGATTCTTATCAACTTAGCTTTTAACTTTTACCAAGTGGCAGTTGTTTCACCTGGTCTTCCTACTGATGCAGTTTTACTCATGGGGTGCAGTGTAACTGTTTGCAAAAAGTGTATCAATCCTAAACCTCCACGAACTCATCACTGTTCTATTTGTAACCGCTGTTTTCTCAATATGGACCACCATTGCCGTAATTAACTCATTTTATATCGTACATTCAAAGTGTAAATAGATAATTCCCTAGAGATTTAGTTAACATTAACAATTTTTTGTTTGGAATGTTGCAGCGTGGGTCAATAATTGTGTTGGACATTTCAATCGCCGGTATTTCTTCATGTGTATGGTCTTTATTGTCCTGGGGTGTGCATTTATCATGCTGTTTGGTGTTGAGTTGGGATTCCGTCAAGTGATCTTAGATGAAGACATCCTTCCAGTTACTGAAGATCAAATATTCAGAGATGCGTCACATAAGACGAATGATAGTCCGATGGGCCCGTCTCCTCAAAATATTTTTCCGTCAGAAGTGCTACCCGCCACAGAAGATATTGACGTTTCCATTGAAAAAGCTTGTTTACTCTTTGGAGTCATTATCACCAAGAAATCTCTCAGAATCATCATTTATTTTGCCGGCCTTCTCTGTATTGGTAAATTATTTTTTCAATAACTTTTTGGACTCGGCTCGGCTCAAGGTAAGGAGTATTAATTTGGCGTTGCCTTGCCTGGATTATAGGGAGGGTTTTGTTTTGAAAAATATAGGGCTTTAGTTTTCGTCCTATTATGGTAACGCTCGGTAGATTAGCTTCATTCAAGTAGCTCCGTGGCAAGAGCTTTATTCAAGTCTCGACAATTATCAAATTGCACTCAGCAAAATAGGAAATAGAATGAAAAATTAGTATTGGGCCGACTATGATGTTCTGATTACCCGCTAGACACCTTTGTATGCGGGCGGGTTGAGTTATTGTCGAATGTTGAATGCCAGCGAAGAGAGATTGTGAGGTGAATGTGAGTTTATGACTTTGCGTATCAAATGACGAACTGGACCCTGGTTACTTAATTACGATTTATTAACTAACTAAAGGTCAGACAAAACTTAATTGCAGGAACACGACTGGAACTAGACAATTAG
>JABASH010004339.1:0-14242 GCA_019776445.1 Tomocerus maximus | reverse complement strand
ACGTCACACCGCGACACTTCCCCTATCCATTTCCACGGGGCGGAAAAATTTCTCGCCAGAAAATAAAAATTATTTTTTCAAGATATTTTTCGTCCCATGGGGATGCATAAGGAAAATGTCGCCGTGTGACGTCACAAAAAGCTAAGCAACAAAAAAATTTCAATGTGCCTGGGAATGCCATAGGTTGGAAAGAAACAGCATTAATTGAAAAATGCAGAACAAGTCTTATTGAATGGCGTTATACTTGGCTACAGTAAGTTTCAGTGAATTATTAAAGTGAAGAAAGAATAAACCATTGCAAGAATGAATGTAAAACAGAGTAACTTTTGTAGTAGTAAACTAGAAGCTGCGACAAATACTTTTAGACATCAAAATAGTGAAATAGTTGGGTGGTAGTAAATAAATATGTTGTACTTGTGTTATTGCGTCCCACTGACCACAATTTTGCTGCACTACGAAATTTCGATTTGACCTCTGCACACTATTGACCTACACAACTGTATTCCCCGACCTGTTATACCTTTCAAACGAGCTATCAAACAACTTTCTACGGAACGGAAGCTATACCCATTTTCAGCTTTCGAACCCCTCCCCCGGTCAGGGGGTATGTCCGATTTTGCCCATTTATGAACTCAGGGGTCGTTTTGACCTCTAGATGACACACACAAAATTTCAATGTTGTAACTTAATCCGTTCGAGAGTTATCGTGCACACAAATTTTGCGGACGGACAGACAGACAGATATAGTATTCACATACAGAGTAAACTAACGTTACTCTGAATAATGTGCTAGAGTAGCAATCTGTGTTTTAGGAGGGTAACAATTCTAAACACATTTTCTGACGGCATTCTATTTTTTTAATCACCGCATTCACCATTTAGCTAATTTATATTCCACATAAGACTTGAGTTTTGACGTATCTACAGGGGATCGCTTTATATAGTTGTCTCTGCCGATTACAAACTTAAATTATCTTTCATTAGTCAATCGACATTCACTGTTTGTTTGTTTAACATTAATCTTTATTATACTTACTTATTCTACTATTAATCTATTAATCGCTTCGTAGTAATCAGATCTTCAGATTATTAATTGCAGGTGAGTGCAAGATTTGCGGAAGATTCGAAATTTCAAATATGATTGTGGCTGCAGACATCCCTTTTGTTATATACAGTGTCCTTTTAGAGGACAGAAATAATTCGCAATACCCTCCCACATCTTGGCCGTCTTATTTGAACTCTCCCTTTTGGCAGTTTGCTTGTCTTGACTCCTTTTGCTCTGTCATCTCTGGAGGTCATTATGATTTTATGATCTTGTATGCTCACGTTTGCAATTCATTGTCAATTCAAGTACTTACTCTCCTACTATGCATGTTTACTTGTTCTTACGTCTCCATACTGTACTACTAGTACAACCAGATAACAAAGGTGTACACAGAATACAGATTCTTATAGGTCGACTACGTTGCTGCTGCTTCTACGGTGAGTACAAATAAGTAAGTAAGTGTGTACAATGTAATTCTGCCAGCAACAAGAAAAAACAGACGACCTCTTCACTCATTTCCAGTTGTACTTCAACTACTAGATTCCCTTTATTCTTTCCAATTTATTGTATTGCAATCCTAAACTGCTTTTCTTTCCACATAATCATTGAATGGAATCCAGTCTGGATTCAATCGGCAAACTTTACATAAAGAATAATTTGCAATTGAAAAATACTGGAATTAATGTCTTATCCCTCAAAGGGTTGCCAGGTTTTACATCATCAGGAAGTCGAAACTTTTTCCAGAACTTAACTGATGACGACTTTATAGAGTTGCCACGCACTTGCTGGATGCAAAATTGAAAGAGGTGGCAAAAATCTTATATTTTCGTAAATATATCATTGTGGTTGGCAGTCTCAAAGAACAGGGATTAAAAAGAGACGTCATCTATAAAATTCAAATTCAGGAATTCACAAGAGGAAATAACTGATTTGAAATTGTACATCAGAACACAATGATACAATTTTCATAACAATAGTATTTTCATGAGCAATACTCATGAGAAATATTCCTATTTATCCGCGAAGGATTTTACTATACGTGTCCCAGTCCCGCCCTAACATTTTCAGTCCCAAATTGCAATTCGGAAATCCATCAACCGTTATACTTGAAATCAGACAGAATCAAAATACCACAACATGGCAAAATTACAACAAATAAATGTATTTATACTAAATACATCAAAGAAATAGCATGTAGTAAGTAGCAAAGGATTTATTCAAATATGCATTGTCATTTCTACAAATACTAAAGAATAGTTACAATCAGAAAATTGGCGAAACCGTAAGTTATTTTTGTATTGCTGCAAGAAAATATCTTATAATAATTGTAGTGGTATATAAATGCACTATGCTTCACAATAATTTAGCAAATCTAACGAAAGGCTAAGAGGTTTGTTATGCAGGAAGTATATAATTTTTGTTTTCGCCTGACATGGTAGTTTCTGTTTGGTAAAAAGAGTAAAGTAAAAACTAATCAAATCGGCGATTTAATAGTTCGTGTACAAGAAATGAAGTTCATATAAATATTTATTTATTTAAAACGCAGTATTTAAAAGCGGTAGATGTTGCTAATAAATTATTGTCCGTCTATAGTTGCAGATTATTAGACATTAAAGACATCAATTGGCACACACAAGTCATGAGTATTCTGTCTGTGCATCAACAAAATGGCAGTCAGTAGAGACGCTCTTTCTCTATTCTCTACTGCCAGTTCGCAAACAAAATAGAAATGTTTATGATGAGTGGGTTTGAGCATGTCTTTAAAAGGTAGATATGACGCCATCACTTTGGCAATTATTAAGCAACAAAATTAGCGAACAAGTAAGTGAACGTATTGGCTATTACCGGATGCTAGTTTTTGGACATAATCTCCGTTTTCGACAATGTAGTCAAGTCCCACCCTAGCCGAGTCCATCATGCTTTGCGTTGAGTCATTGTTCAGAGGAGCGACGACCATCTCCGACCTTTAAACATAAATCAGAACAATTATAGACACTTGGGAACAACACAGATACTTGCTCTATTATGCATCCCATCAATAAGTTCAAGAAACAACAACCTCACACGTAACTTACAACTTTTAAAGAAACCCACCCCACCTACATTGTGGAGAACATAAAATATTTCATTCAACAACTTAGCTTAGATATTTTGGGGTTCGCTATTAATTTATTGACCACACAATGCGTGCAGTAAATGAAATGGTAAACAATTGTTCTGCGCTCATTAAATGAAGAAACAGTATAATTGTAGAGTCATAGCACTTACATGCTTATAATGTATAGCAAAGCCACCTTTATGAAAATGCCCGTGCCGTCTGTCTGTGCGTCTCTCTGTATGTTACTATCCATGATAACTTTAGAATGGATTAGAATAATTCGTTCAAACTTTCCATACTTGTTGTTAAGATCAAAACAAAGGCTAAGTGTGAAAATGGGCAAAATTGGTCACTCCCCCTGACTGGGGAAGGGGGTCAAAAACTGAAAATTGACATAACTTTAGGTCTGTTCATGCAAAAAAGTTGTGATTCGATTCATTCGAAAGCTGAGAGCCTCCTTAATATATCTAAATAGGTCAATGGTAGGTAGAGGTCAAAGGTCAATATTATCGAAACATTTTTTCATCTGACCACAAAACCACTGTCATATATTTTCTACTGACGTAATCCAACTCTACTCTACTACTATTACGTATTTATTACTCTTAGCACAGTATTCGACGCGGCTTTGCTACCCTTATACCCATGTTGTCACTGTTTATTGGCATTACAATTACAACTACAAACATCAAGTAACGGAGCCATTTCTTAAGTCATGTATATCCCTTATAACTATAACAGATAAAAACTTCAAGACTATCATTATGGCCGTAGCTACACTTTTCATTTCCCAAATCACAAATGCTTCTAAATAAGTCTCTTATTTCTATTTTTATCTATAGGGATGTCTTTCAGGTAACAATTACAGGTAATATTCAACTCAGGGTCAATACTCTGCGACAGGCTCAAACCCTGCAATTTTCATGCAATTGCACATTTGCGAAAGAATGCGTAGGCGGTAATTTTTTTAAACACCAGCGGTCTCTCCCATTGGTCTAGCCATTTGCAATCAAATTATAGATTTGCTAACCCAAAAGGCATGTTTACTTTTGCGAAGACTGAAACTTGCGATTTGCAAAATCCTAATTTGCAACAGCCCTGAGTTGAGCTATTGATTCCCTAAAATACGTATATATTTACATTAGGCCCCCGCCCCCAATACTATAGGCTTCCCACAAGGATTGGCTGAGTTGTTAATATGCAATTTCAAAACCATAATAGTTGATTAACTCAAAGCTGTCGCTAAGCCTTCGCAACAATAAACATGCCTTATGGGTTAGCAAATCTGATCACAAATAGCTTAGCTGGACCAATGAGAGAGAGAGAGCGCTGGCGTTTAAAAAAATTACCAGTTTCGTACAGTTTCGCAAAGTTGCAACTGCAAGTTTGCACGATTTGCGCGTTTGAGAAGTCAGCTCTGAATTGAGCTAGTGTTTATAAGTTTCTGCTTCGCAGTGTAAAGGAGAAGTGGGATGCGCATTGCACTTTTGTTACATCGTCCATGGCATAGAACATACAAGTACGTACATAATGGCTAAATTTATTGCTCCCACACTTGAACATTTTTATATATAGCAATTACCTACATAGAATTAGTATCAAAATGACTTTCATTCACTTCGTTGCTCAATTACAGCGAGCTGTATGGTTTAATATAAATATTTTGTTTCATGACATGGTCTGAATATTTAGCAGACTAGAATAGTTTCTGGCTGTTGCTACCCACTTCCGTTTTCACATTTATTACAATATCGTGTAAGCAGTTGCGACCCAAATTTTCAAAATCCTACGAAATTCTAAGTGTCTTAGTTCCCAATGCGAATTAATTTACAATATCTACAGGAAAACGGCAATCATACAAATAGAGGAAAAACACCAAGCTTCCAAAAACAGACGACTATCATTGACTAACATGGCTAGTTCATTTCATGTCTATTAACTATTCGAGGTTCAATCAATAATATTAAATATAGCGTCTCTAAACTGAATAGGTATATACAGTGATGATGCAAAGTAGACTGATGCAAGTTTGGATGAGCACAGTGGAAAAATTAATAATGGGCCATGGGAGAATCTCATTTTGTGCGAATTGAATTGAGCACTTATTTATTTATTATGTGGAGAGGTGATAGAGGGGAGTCCTGGGGAGGGAAATGATAGTTAAGGTGAAGTGCTTACTACAATTAGTGAGCTAATACCGCTAATAATAATAATGTGATAACGATGATTATAATAATATTTATTTTTATCCCGAGGGTTTGATGGAGTTTGTTGGATGCTATGGCTAACGTCGCATTTCGAGTTGACGGCAATGTGTGTTCCAAAAAAGGCGAATAGGGTGAAGGTTTCCTTAAGTTGGCTGACTGACGAAAAAGAGCGATTTGGTTGTTGGGGAGCGAGCGAAGATTTTGCATCAGTCAAGTCGGCCGTTTGGAAGAAATGCCCGATAGATTAGACATTTTATTCGATGACCTCCAAGGCTTTTCTTTGATGGGGTGACAATGTTTCAGCTCCTCGCCACACCGCACCACAGAACTAGGAAATCCTAGAAAAAGGGGACGTCGTTCGGAGCCTGGGCCTGCCACTCTGGCTACCAACTATTTCCAACAAGGCCTTTTCCCTTCTTCCAAAATATTTTCATAATTTCCAGGGAAATTCCTCCGAAATCGTGGAAAACCGCAGCAGATGGTTTGCCCAAATATGAGTTTAGGGACTTCCCCTTGACCATAAGAAAAAAAACCTGTTGGCTTCACTTGACTTGGCTGTACAAGAACGTCCAATCCTTACCTTCACTTTGTCTTCCTCAGCACTACATACATTAGATTGCATACATACATAGAATACATAGAATACATTCGTACATGTACATACATAGAATCATCCATACATACACACACACACATACACTCTCTTCTCATACACACACGTTGTATATGAATACGTAATAATATCATTATTATAAGATTACTTACTACTACTTAGGCATACTATAGTATAAGTACATCATCCTCATTTACTATCCCAATGCCTGTTTTTGTCTGCACATGGAACATTAATACATTATTATTAGGTATAATGTGGTCTGCCATAGGGATGTCTTTTTAATAGTTAGCATTTTGCTCGCTATTATAATAATATGCACAGCAGACTTCTTTTATCTTACTCACATGCACTCACTCATTCACTCTGCCTGATGATCTACTAATACCTACCTACCTAAATACAACATGTAACTTTGTGTAGGCAAAAGGCAAGTAAGTGTAATGGGATTTAGTATAGGTACCTATATAAATGCATGCATTTGTATAATATGTAAATATTGTATACTATACTATGGTATTGGAGTTGACTTGCCCATCCATTTAGTCGATACAATATTATTTATTATTTGACACAAGTTATATTTACATTGGTACCTATGCCTGCTGTATATAATACTATTTACAACTTTATATATAAGGATGTAGCATGTAAGGAATAGCAATACCTACTCACTTGGTATATTTACATCTCGCTCGGGAATATCCAAATAGGTTTTCTTCTTACTTCTGCTCTTATCTCGTTTATGGCAAGCAAGAGCGATAAGGACAGGACAGGTAGGACCTGCTCAGTAAGTGTATAGGCAGAGAGATAGGTATTAGGTAGGCAGAGAGATAGGTATTAGGTAGGCAGAGAGATAGGTATTAGGTAGGCAGTGAAATAAATATGCATATCTCATGGGATAAACGGAATAGTTTTTGACTGAAATGGAATAGGTGGAACACAGAAATCTGTTGAAAGAATAGTGAGTGGATGAAATAATCATATTATTATGCAATCCAATCCAATGCATGGCTCCATTACTGTTACTCAACTCGCTCTTTCGTTTCAGACACTCAATCCATAGCTAACTCTACCGATGCATAGCATGCATACTAATTCTACCGTTCTTCTGAGTCCCTAACTATATCTAAGTACTTGCACTATTATCTCTATAGCTATCTACTCATAATATCTCTGTGACTATCTCTGTATGTTCTATCGGCAGGCATATCCTCGACTGCTCATTTTCTCATCATGTCTCATGCTACTGACACTACACTTACTTGCAGAGGTACGTAGGCACTTATTTATTGATACTTCATCCGTGTGGACTCACTACTCCTCGCTCACTGCTGGCGAGCAAATAACTGGTATACTATATGGCACTCATGCTCAAAATATGTCTGGCAATTTGAGAGTATTTAAAGACATTGTTCTTATTGTATCATTATGAAATATTATTATAATCGAGGAGTGTAGGCAGGCCATAGCACAAAATGGAATGATAGATCTCTAGATAGCGTAATCATCTAAAACAGTTTGTCTACTTAGAACTGCATCAATAGGAAAGGCAGGTAAAAATAAATGATAATAAAATCCCATTATTATGCATCAATAACGAATCGTATAATGTGCTGGCATGGATGGATATCACAGTCCGCTACTTACCCAAGATTATTTGCTGGCTATTCTCCCTAGTCGCTACCCACTGAGATGCTGCACACACACTCACACTGTGTGAGTAAACTACTCCACTAAGAAATGGCACATTACGGACCGTTTGGTCATGCCATCAAATCAAACCACCACATCGCATCGCCAAAACTAACACTGCATTGCATTATGTAGAGCTGACTCTATTTGCCATGTCGCAGATTTCTTCACTCCTTTGCGTCTTCAGCCTCCTTCCCTCACAACACTATCTCTCTAGCATGATCGTAAATAAAGGACAGACTACCTTTAATAATGTAATGCCAACTTCTTCCTCATACCCATGCATATGCTTCTGTAACACCAGCAGCTCTACCTAAATGTGCAATTATTTATTATGGACAGGACTCTGGCAAATCAGTAGTTACTGCTGAATGACATCCAAATTAAACTGTGCACTTTTAGTATCCCGGATATTTAATTAATGCCACATTGCTACAAGCAAATAACATCCAGTTTACATGCGCATTTACAGAATTAAATGCTTGTCTGACCCAAGTTGTTGAGGCTTAAAGCAACAAACTGGCAAAGCCTTATTGATTTTGTCCTGTAGCTGGACTGGAATGAGATTTCCATCATTTTTCCCGTGTTTTCAATATGACCGTGTGGATGGACGTCATAACTAAAGCGCTACTTCCCCTACACCCCTACAAAGAGTTAATCCGAAAGACAATTCCAGGCCATGGCTTTATTGGTATCATCTCCATAATTGCAGCCGTTTAGCAAGGCTCAAAAAAGCAACTCCTTTTTTACAAAAAGCAACTCCTTTTTGCTTTTTTACCTTTTTGCTTTTTCATACAGCTAAATAGCTACTATTTCCACCAATGTAGTCAACACATCATTTAATAGTATATGCCTAAATCAATTGCATTTCATAAAAATTTTATAAATCTATTACTTTTCCTTCTCAAATATCAATTTTAATACGTTAAAATAAGAAATATTGTGCTGTAAGAAACCAAAAAAGACTACTATTTTGAAATTTTTACTCCTACCGCTTTTATAAAAAGGCAAAAAAGTCTTATTGTTGTTCCCTGCCGTTTAGTGATTATCGTGTAATTACAACGAAGTCCACTATGCCTAGTCTCACTCTCACTCACTATGCCGCCGGGTATGAGCCGGTTTTGGCGGATTCCCCGGTCTGACGCAAATATATTCGGTCAATTCAATTTTAGACTGTATTCGTCGAAAATGTTCGAATATATTCGGTCAACTCAATTTTTAACACTTTTCGTCGAAAATGTTCAATTATATTCTACTGCGCCAAAGGAATTTACCCGTCACAGAGAATTTTTGTTAGCGTGATTATATATATGATCATCTTAATTTTAAACAGGTTCCGTCGAAAATGGTCGAATATATTATTCCGTTACCTCAATTTTAAACGATATTCCTTACAAAAGTGACTGGTAAATTAGTAAAGAGGGAGTGACCGGTGTTGGGTAAAGAAGTCTTGCGAGTGCTGCCTTACTGAGGAATTTGGGTAAGTCTGTATGACTGTTTGGTAAGTTAGTAGACCTTGACCTACTCTGGGTCTGTTCGTGGGCTGCACCGACTTCGGGTTTCGGGTTCAGATGATAAAGCTTTCGGATTCAACAACACTCAAAAAATCAGCTGACCTCCAGCGCCACGGGTTCTAAATATTGCCCTGAACAAAGGTGGGATAGTCTGCGCAGAGCTGGATGACTATGGCAGCTATCAAACCATGTCAAGTCAAATAGTTGCCGGAAATAGCTAACGGTATGTAAACTTTTATGTAGGAAATATTAACAAAATCGCATCTCTAGCACTGACTAGAGTTATTTTTTTAATTCCATTAAGTGACAGTCTGCAGGTGGTATTCGGAGAAGTCGACAAAAGAATTTCGACAAAAGTAAGAGGCCAGTAATTCACATATCGAAGTATTTCTTAATATTATTCTTTCAAATTGTTAGATCTTTCAAATTGTTAGATTTGTCGAAATCGCCTTCGTATTATCGGAATCACCTCTTACAATTGTCGAAATTCACTCTTCGAATTCTCCTACCACCCTGCAGATACAAATAGCAAATTCGAGCCTGGCATTGACCCATATATTGATTGACGTTTTTCAAAAACAGGTGAGTTTTTAAAGACTAAATAGCAATATTTTAAGTGACAAGGCAAAATAGCTCCGTTAAAGTGACTCTTTTATTTAATTACCAAGGAACGGCTTAACTGGAAAGGAAATTGCGATTTCCAATCTAATTTAATTACTTTTAGTTTAACTTCCAACGATTTGGAATTGTATGTAAAATACATAGATTTGTTTAATTGGCAGATTACTGCCAAGATATCTAACAACCAATGCCTTTATTTTAAGGAAACCTCCATTTACAATTTTCTCTATAATTCTACACAACGCTAAATTACAGGCAATTTCATTTAAGTTATTAATGTTAAGATCCAAACTTTGGATGTTCATTTGCCATTTTGACTATAGCAGTTATGAAAGCCATCGTGACAACGATAGGTGAGCAGACAGCTGAAGAAAATGTTTAAAGTAATGTGACAAAGTATCTACTAGTAGATATGAATTTGCCAGAGACCCGCGTCAATGGCATGTCAGGGAAAACCATTTATTAATTCTCTGTCATAGTAATTTATTGGGGCCATTGTTGGAGTACTGATGTGACCATAATGACAAATGGCTTAAGAATGCACAGATAGAAATTCCTAGTTAAATCTCACGTAGATATACTATGGGTATGGTTTATCCGAACTCTTCAAGGTTCTACTGGGTATACAATAAAAGGCGAATCTGAGTTTACCCTGCAACTCATCCACTTGTACTCCAACATCTATTGACGACTTTCACACCAACAAGTAGCACTTACTGCTGCCGTCTTGTAATTTGCAGCCATTTGCTGCACCGCCCTCAGACAGTCGTTTCGCATCCCAATTATTTATACTCATTTCCACATTGCTAATTTTGATTGGCAGATAATGAAGACCCGGGTGCAGCGCAGCCCCTGCTCCTTGATTGATGAGATAAGCATCGCTGACCCGGCTGCTCCCTCCATCCCCTTGCTTGGGGAGGCTTATTTGCAATACCATACAAGCAGACACACAAACTTGCTTCCGTAAAATATTTTAACAGAAGAGTGATCACTGCTCGGGTGATCTTTGGTACTTACTAAATAAAATAATCATTTGGCTCCATGGGAAATAGCCCGAGAGGAGCGTATAAATAATAAAAATAATAAATAAATGCTCTGCACCCCTTTAAAAAATAATAATGGTACTTACTGCCAAGGGAAATTTAAATACAAATAAGTCATACCATTTGTATCCATGATCAAGTTTATTGAAATGACATATTGGCAAATTGACAAGACTGACCTGCTGAGTTGTATTTAGTTGACAGGTGCACTCACAAAATGCTTGGTGAGTTCACTTTGCGGCTGAATGGATGGGAGAGCAATTCCCTCCCGATGTCGCCTTTATTGCGGGACTGGGAATCCAGCTCAACGACCTACTCCACTTGACACCTCGAATCACTTTCAACTCGACTCTTCACTTGACCAACATCCATGAAATCCTCCACAAGAGTCCGCAACCAACAAAACGAGCGTCATGGACATGGACGTTGACACACATCAAAGTCTCTTTTGTCCACCAAGGATTGTGACAAGTACACGCGCACTGCTCTCCAATGCCCTCCTCTCAGCGCCACTCGCTCCAACTGTCGAGACACAAATACTCATTATAATTTTTGGAGAGGTGTGCTACGGAGATAGTGGACATGAAGCTCGAATGAACTCGACTACTACGAAGAGACTTCCTCCAAAAAGTGTCACGCTGGCAGTATTTGCTCTATCTACATCAAAATAAATATTTCGGCGAATTGGCAGTCGTTGAGTATTTAACTTCTGCGGTTGTTTCCCCTATTATGAATGCTTATCTGCCAGTTGTTTACACTGACTGTAAAAACTTTACTTTATCATACATAATAATCAACACCAGCAACCTAGACGCTTTCATCATGATTGCTGGGCACTTACATGCAATTGTGCACGCACTGCAGTCGTTGCAGTGCAGGCAAAGAGCAGAAGGGAAATAGAGTTTTGATGAGGTGGAGCGAATCTGTGTGTAACTGACTACTTGCTCATCCTTAGCTTCGACTCTCTACGGCAGTTTTTATTTGCACAGCCTTTGTGTTTACTGGTCCCTGTTTGTGCTAAGACGATGTCTTCAGACTTTCGTCATCGTCAGCAAAACAATTCGCAGACATTTGAATCCTTTCGCAGCACTCAATCATCTACTTGTGCTAATATTACTAACTGCTCCTACTCGCCACTCTTTGGACGAATGTATTTATAATGTTATGTGTGAGTGCTGTGAGTACTTGTTTTGGTTATGACATGACCTACTGCGTATTTTGTATTGAATTGATTAGTGAATAGTTAGTGCAAGTTGTTGTAAATGTGTTTAGAGTGTGACTAAATACTAATGCATACATATTAGTTATATTATGCACAAGAGAGAGATGGGTCTATATCTATTATCTCAGAATCCTCTGCTAGTATGCAGAGGCTAGGTATTTCAAAGACAAACAAAGATAAGAGAGCTATGCAACGCTTTCAAAGCCACTTCCCTAATGTAACTCTATAGTGCTAGATATTTATGTGATAAGCAATAATGAGCGCTTCTCCTTTATTTGTTTACTTTTTGCCTAATCACCTTTTAGTTAGTGTATATAGCTACTACTGTTATTTGCACATTTCTACGCTCCTAGCATCATGCGTGCCTAAGGTAAATATAGGAGACGAATGTGGGACAACAGATTCACCTTTTTCATGCGACGCGACGCGACTTAGACGTTGATTATGGCGAGTGGTGGTTAATGCACGCGGTAATAAAATCTTTGTCTCCTCATGCTAGAATAGCCTCTGATGAAGGAATCTGCGAATCACTCAGCCACTCATCACCATTCCTTCCACCACCGATACACACACCACACACACTGGCTGATTGTCAGGACAGACGGGCAAATAAGTCAATATTTGGGCTGTAGCAATATCAATATTATAACATCAGGATTTCCAGCACTTGTCTGTCTCTTACTCCGTGTCTGTCCTATGACCAACCAAATCAACTGCACACACGCTTCAACAATTTCCAAGTGGCCAAGTACACGCGACAGTCTTTCTCACTTCGCCGTGCTACTATGTGTATTCAATTATATAGCCACACAGAAGGTGAGTGCAATATTCACAGGACAGACATTCATGACAGACTTCACAGATCTCTACAAATGATATTTTGATACTCTGGTGCACTTGAAATGGATGTTGTCACAGTCACCGTTCCCTTCCGATTCACAAACATCACTTCACGACTTGTTCAAAAATGTCCTCTAGTTATTTAATTACAAGTAACAGCAATCAGAACAGATCGGGTGCAGAAATACCACGTACAATGGAAGTTGCTACAATTATGTATTTAGCTAAATCGTTGCATTTGCACTGCTAGCACACTTTTGGGGATTTTAAGACTTGTGACCTAACAGTCGTATGAATCTGGTTTGCTTGCTACGTACCATTGTACTTGTGTCCATGATGCAGGATCGATTGAGTATATTTACCTCACACAACTCACTGAGTTTATTTTGTCATTCTATGCACAAAAGATTGGCTGAGCTTTGTTGACCGTGTCGATCGTCCGTCTCTTCTCTCGTCTATTCCTACGATAACTAAACTGAAATCTCGAATGCCGAGACGTTCGTTAAGTGAATAGGAGGGTGAAGACATCGAGGGAACGACGAACGGATGAACTAAGAAAAGAGACTTTTGCATCTCCTCCTCTCCTCTTTTCAATCTATTTAGTATTCCTCTGTTCTCTGTGCCAAGCAATCTTCTGTTCCACTGCATGCATACCAACCACGAAATACACAACTCTCACTCCGCTCATCCTTATCCAGACCCATCATTTCTACCTGGACGGACATACCCGCATCAATAAAATAAATAATTGACTATTTACTCCTCACATATCTTCATTAACATGCAAAATTTCCTGGAACAGAATAATAGACTGAAGATCCGAGAATGTATCAGAACTATAAGCTCTACGTTGGGTTAGCCAAATCTTGCATGTCTACCATCACCAAATACCCAAATTATTTACTTTCATTTGCATTATTCACTCTTGGAACGACGGTTATAACAATTCATATCACTTTTCAATATATTTAGGATTTTTCCTGAATAGACCTCAATAAGTATTCTGCCCGACAACGAGTTTTGAGTATATATATAGCGAAATGGTGCTCGACTATCCAAGATGATGGAATCAGTGTACGAATACTAAAGTAAAAACCACGGACTTTAACCCATTCGATTCCGGAGGGAATATAAGTAGCTCATACATCTACATCAACTAAATTACAGAAATAATGTTGCCATACTGTTAATGTGGGGTTTTTAAAAAATACATACAGTTGCAACAGTGCAACTGTGCAACCGTTAAAGGTTGGGGTCGGCCTCTTTTAAAACCTAACCTAATAAAAATATACATGTCTCGTGTTACCCAACCCTTAACGGTTGCACAGTTGCAACTGTATCATT
>JABASH010004338.1:0-14253 GCA_019776445.1 Tomocerus maximus | reverse complement strand
ATAGCATTTTAGTACTATTATTATTACAATTTTATTAAGTATATACCACGAAAGATATATTTTATACCTATACCTCTATCAATTGCTGTTGTAACTTGATATGATTATGAGAGTCATTAGTAAATGAATGGATGGATGAAGGACTTATTATTTATGGGAGTTTGATCCATTTAGTTTAGGAAATTTGTATTGCAAATACAGATTTATATTGTTATTATTACGGTTCGATAAACATGCTTTATGTATAATGTGATATAATGTTTTGTTTTTGACAGTTCTGTATTTTTCTCGTTGGCATCACCTGGGCACATGTAATTTACGTCGGCAGATACCTTTCTAAAAAATATACTGTTGAATCTGAAGGAACTTTATAAAATATCCCGTGTCATTTGTTTCGAAAAATTCTGAAAAAATGACTGATAACGCATTTTTACAGATCCAGGTGACTGCATATAGTAGTATTTCTGCAAACTGAATAATTATTATAATTTACTGAGAAAACATGACTTGATTAATTTATTTTTTGTTGCAGGAACGATTAAGAAGCATCCAGACGTTAGTATATGATATAAATGTAGAGCACATGAAAAGTGGCGGTACAATTGCTATGATAAATAAAGTCCATGAAAAGATACGCCAAGAAGATAAAATTACGCAAGCAACAAAGGTTAACAGAATCACAGTAAAAAAATTAAAATCTGTTCTATCTTCTCACGTCATTTGCTAAATGTGTAAATTGTTTTTAGCAAAAGTTAAAAAATCTTCTTGGAACTGCACTAACAGAAGCTGGATCTGAAGAAGAATTGATTCGTCGAGCGTTGGAAAAAATATACGAAATCAGGGCTATTAAAAATGAAAGACGTATTCAGGCGAAACATTCCGGAAATAAGGAAACTATTAGACGGGGGGCTCTAATGAAAATGCTTCAGACCTCTGCACAAACTTTGCCTCTTTGGATTGGCAAACCTGGAGAAGATCCTCCTAATTTATGTGGGGCCATTCCTGCCGACTTCAATTATGCTGCAAAGGTAATTATAGTAATATTGACAACATTTCATCGTCTAGGTACTTGGAGGGTTGAGATTTGAAATATTATTTCCGCTTGATACTTATTGGATATTTATTAATTCAGGTAGGGGATATGGTTGCTGCCTTAGTCCGAGGATCTGATGGCGATGATAACTGGATACTAGCAGAAGTTGTCCGTTATAATTCTACGACGAGTAAATATGAAGTTGATGATATTGACGAAGAACAAAAAGACAGATTGGTTTTGAGCCGGCGACGGATTGTACCACTTCCACTAATGCGAGCTAATCCAGAAACTGATCCTACTGCACTATTCCCCAAAGAAACCGTCGGTGAGTCTTACAGAACGTTTGGCCTGGTTATCATACAAACAATTATTTGTCTCAACTTCAACGGGCATATTTATTTGAACTTTGCTTTAATTATGGATTTTCAGTGATGGCTTTGTATCCTCAAACAACATGCTTTTACAAAGCTGTAGTGAATGAGCCACCCCAAACACACAATGATGAATATGAAGTTTTATTCGAAGACTCTTCGTATACCGAAGGATTTTCTCCTCCCCTAAAAGTAGCTCAACGTTATGTTATTATTGCAGTCACAGCCAAAAAAACTAAATGAGTATAATAATTAAGACGCAACTTCTTCGCACAATCCTATTTATATTGTACAATTATTATTGTTTTATGTAGATAAAAATAGATTCGTAGTTTTTAATTATTATCATGTTTTATTTTATTAGTCTGCTGAGCACATACTTTTGCACTTTAATTTACTTAGTTATGCCCAAGCACAATCTATACATTTATAACTATATTGTAAATAAACGCCTTATATATTAACAATGATACTGTTGATCTGTTATTTAGCAATTTTTTGTTAACAAATCAGATAGTCGTGACTATTGGTGTACTAAATCTTACGTTAGAACTAACTTGTTCAATTTACGATGACCCATCCTCGAACATATTTTATTCGATGTGTGCAAACCGAGAATGACGTTATTTACTTACAACCCCTAGTTTCTCGGAGCACTTTCTCGTAGAAAATAGACTTTTTAAATCCACGATCATGATAGTCAGAAGGCCCAGTTTTTTGTGATACACATGGATAGCCAGGTTCACCTAAGGAATGCAAAGTGCAAAATAGTCGTCATCTTTTCACTAAAATACTTATGAAGTGTATGCATACAGCATATTATGGGTTACATAATATTATATTAATCGTACCAGGATACACAGCATTTCTCGTCTCTATAACTCGCCAGCTGCCTTTCTTTGTCCAGTCCTACAAACACAAAAAAATTTGTACATCATAACCAGTAGGTAGGTATCATTGAAGAATTCTGATCTACCAGTCATATTATAGAGATGCGAAAAACTTACATTCTGGTTGTATTTGAAATAATAGAATATTCCAAATATCCCCCAGAGTCCCATCAAACCACGCCCAGTGTAAAATCTTAAAATAGTCGCCAATTCAACCCCCTGAAATGAGTTATAGTAAAAAAAATAATAATTCAAATTCAACCATAATTTTATCAAAAACGACAAAAATGAAACGCAGTAAGACATACCAAAGCCGGTTGCAACATCTTATGGAACAAAATATCCAAAGGAGCACGGTAAAAGCGACGAATTGGGTTCATAAATTGTGGAGTGTTCGTGTTGATTAATTTCGGTTCATTTGGACTTAAAACTTGATCCTTTAGCCACTTTTTCCGCCAGGCCCGTTCTTCAGCGGTCATGCCACTGAGACGTTCTCGCTCTCTTACCGTCCGTCCAGCGATGGACATGGGCTTCACACCCGCAGTTTGCGACATTTCGAAGCTCTAAAATCGACTATAAATTTGAAAATAGAAAATCACAAAACTACGGAAAAACTGTCTAATTTCCTCCTAAAAACATTTGGTGGACCAAAACAGACAAATCGGGTTCTTGATTACCTATATACAACTTGAAGTTGAATTTCGCGGATATTTGTTACATACTCAAATGACCGTAGACAGGGAAGCTTTCACTGTATTGTTGGTAGTGGAATGTGAGATTTACAGGCAAAATTTTTATTGTGGTATTGGTATTTGGAATTTAGCACATTTTTGTGGTTCCAAGATCGGACTGGACCTGGACCCCATCACCGGAGGATAGGCTACTTTTACTTTACAAATTTTAAAAGTCAAAATCATTGGCAATGGCTTCAAGAATTGTAGGGACAGCATTGAAAAGGGTAACTTTTATTCCACAATTTTATATATTATATACAAATAATTAACATAAGTGATTTTAAAAGATTTTAATGGACTTTCATTTTGTGTGCTCCAGGCTACAGGATTAACAGGTTTAGAGGTTGCGAGAAATGCCCATCATACACTGGAAGTCCTCTACGGAAAAACTCTTAGAGCTCTTGAAAAGTTGCCGAAAGATGCAGCTTACAGAAAATACACAGAGCAGATTGTTACCGAAAGAAATTCTCTAGTCAAATCGGTAAGCACTGTAAATGTAAACTTTGTGTTCCTATTCCTACTCCTAAATATTTGGGAGAGATTGCCATAAATAAGGACCAAATGATGTGAAATTAATCCCCTTAATATTTATATTTATTTCTACGGTCTAATAATATGCTACCAATTTTCGAAAGAGCATTATTGATTCAAATTCCAGCCGTTTTTTAAACCCTAGTTTTCGTAAAAAGAAATTATTCTACTTTTAAGATTTTTATTGTTTTTGTCATGTACATAAATGAGTACCGCATAGTACTCTGTAGGAGCTTTACCACTCAAAAACGGAACTTACATAGAATTATGTTAACATCTGGCGTAGGGATGGGATAGGAAGCACTTTAGAAATAAAGTAATTTAGTAATGAATCCCTCTTATGAGTATGGGTCGGCATCGGACATTCACAAAGAAAAACCACGTAAAATGACAAATTCATGGGTACCACCAATGAAAGTTTTTTATAACGTTGTATGTGGAAAGAGAGAGCTTGTTTGCTTTATGGGAATAATAGTAATGCTACCATCCACAAAGATTTCCACAAAACATTAAAGTATAGTATTGGAGTAGTAGATTATAAATATTATTTACAAAAATTGTTCCTGGTATTTCACGTGGTGGTAAATAACTGAAACTTTGTTGATTTGACTATTAGGAGAAAGATATTTTTGCGCTAGAGAAGAAAATCGGGTGTGGTCAAATCGAGGAAGTAATCTTGCAAGCGGAAAACGAACTGATGCTCTGTCGTAAAATGGTCGAATGGAAAGCATGGGAACCTTTACAGACACAAGCAAGCCCTAATCAGTGGAAATGGCCAATTTAGGAGATGTCCTTCGTAGTTCTTGAGTGTATGAAAATGTAATTAAAAGTTGGTATAATTAGATGCAATATATAGCAACAGTAAAATATAATATATTATTATAATTGTTGATCCCAGCCACTTCTGTCAATTGTCACTATTAAACAATATTTGTCGACATTTATTAATTTAATGCTATACTTTTAATAATAATATTTTTTGATTCTCCATCCTCTTGAGAATTCGTCAAATCCCAAAGCAAAAAATTGGTATACTGAGAGAAAGTTAACTTTCCTTACAGCGCAAAAAATACCATTTTTGCTTTCTAAGAGAAATGGTACTTTCTCTGATGCAAGTCCTAGTCTTGGGTCTTGATTAAGGATTACATAGCAACTTTAATTTTTCAAACCATTTATTCGTGCTCAACAGTTCATAGAGAAGGATTTGGCTCTAAATGTAAGAAAGTATCTTTTGCGAAATCTACCAGTCATTAAAACAGCAAGTACTGACTTATATCTTAGGTGTATGTACCACAGCGAACAGCTAATTGCTAATTAGTTTTGCCCCTCGTAGTTGCGATGTAATAGACTCAGGGAAGTCTTCCTTGCACAAAATGTCTCATGGGAGCATATTATATGCCCAAATCACATATATGGGAAAAGAACATTGCCAGAGTGGAAAAGGAAACTCGAATGGAGTTATTCTGTTCCTACAGAGAGATTTTATTCGGAGGAAACGTAGTCCTTTCACCATGTACATCTTCCTCTTTTCACGACTAAACATCATCTTATGGAGATTTTTACGCCTTTTCCACATCAGTGAACATTTCAACTGAATGTTGACCATTGAAAATGTACTAAATACCATATATTTTTGAAATGCTTTTCGTGTTCATTGCAGATTATCTCGAATAATTGCCTTTTTCATTGCTTCTTATCGCCAGTTCTTTGTGCATACACATAATAATAAATAATAGCCTTTCTTTTTTACCATTTTAGTTTCTATAAAAATAACTTTCTCTCAATGACTTTCACTAAGCCCAGTTCAGTATGATTTCAACATTCAACTTCAACTCAACTGTAGTGTTGGTTGATATTCGTACATTTGACTTCATTAGTGTTGAATAAGTTGCTTCTACGTATTATTATTAAATTATGAGTTGAGACCAGTTTTAAGGGGGAGTTACAAAATGCATACTGTTGCAACCGTGCAACCGTTAAGGGTTGGGGTATTAGGATACATGCAATACATGTATACTTTTTATTAGGTTAGGTTTTAAAAGAGGCAAAACTGGGACCCCAACCCTTAATGGTTGCACGGTTGCAACAGTATGCATTTTGTTAAAACCCGTTTTAAGAGATGAGTAGTATGGTCTGTGATGCGCACACAGAGTCTCTGGATTATCCCTGTTGTTTTCTATTGCATATGCACCATAAATCATAAAATGGGTAGAGTACAAAAAACCTATAGAAAAGTTTGTGAAATCCTTTATTTAGTGAATATGTAATAGAGTATAATTATGGCTTATTTATATGAATGTACGAAAACGAATGTCTCAAGAGGATAGCAATAACTAATTTTACTCTAATTTCCATGTAATACTCTAAATAGCCTTGCTTTATATGTATGTATTACATATTAGCTTCAGTATATTGCTGGAAAACAAACTGCTAAAGTCGTAAATACGTAGAGCCATTTTTGAGCCTGGCGATTGCTATGCAGTAAAACATTGAAATATTGATATCAATTTTTTTTGAATCGATTCTCATGCCAAGATGTATAGTATATTACTATATACAGTACACGGTACAACAATAACAGATGGATATAAAGAATAGTCTGGAGAACGTAAGAGACACTTTTATCTTGGTATCTGAGAGGAATTGTCAATCTCTATTTAAGTTATTATTTATTATATTGTAGAGTGAAGGGATAGACACAAATACATGCATCTTGCGAAAATCAAGTAGTCATTGTGCATCACAAAAGGTTCTTTTGAGAAAAATGCCTGTGTGCTGCAGCTGCACTATATATCCCCACTCCGCTTCTGGCAAACAGACTACGATGTATCTAGTGACTTTAACTATCCAACAGCGCAAATGAAATACTCTTCCTCCCTTGTTGAGTAGATTCAGGTTCAACAGCATATGTTCAGGTTTGGTACTAAATCTAGGCATATGTGTTGAATTCCCCGATTCTGCTTTATTTTCCTGAACTCAACCGAAAAGGTTGAAACAGGCTAAGTATCTTCCCTCGGTCTCGTCGCGTAGGTTTTTTGTATTTTGCTATCATCGTTCTATTTTATTTCGTTGGAGAGATTTCGAGCACAATCTGCATTTAAATTGTAGTCAGAGAATATCCTAATCAAAGAAAGTTATAGAAATTGAAACAAAAAGTTGGCATTGTCGACGTAGGCATTTGACACTCCCATTTTCATATTTGGAATGAAAGTTCTTTTTTAATCATCGAGCAGAGTCGAGTCGAGATAATCCAGAGGAAACTGTAGCATGTATTACCAGCATTATCAATTACGAGAAGCATAATGCAAAATTGGAACAAAATTCTTCGCCTTTGCTTTGGAGGTTTAACTTGAGCTGAAGTACTGAAGTTAATATTTCTTTGAGCTGAATTTCTGGTAAGTCTTTCAACGGTTTCCATTGTAGTTTTGGCATATTAGAAAAAGTTGTTTTGTAAGTTTACGTATAGGATTGCTTAGAGGGTTTGAATGGGAAATGCAAGATACTGGTTGAGCCAGGGCTCCACCAGCCACATTTGAAACATAATCCCGTACTTTCTCCAATCATTGAACCATCTAACCCGCTCACATAGTCACTCATTTTCCCAGTCTATTTCGCTTTTCTTTACATTTCATTTCACTGGAAGCGAAATATCTGTACTAGAAGATTTCTCTTTCATCTTGTACTAACACACGCATTTATATTCGTGCAAGGAGTAGCAGTGGTAAGCAAACTGAAAGCGTAATCGTAATGGTATGCCATGGTCTAGAAAATTATAATAAAAGCGACTATAAATAAATACCTACCCATATCAGAGTGCAAACGATTCACATTCTGTGTGCATTTCTCCAGTATTTAGGTCCTTGTCGAATAGCATATTCATTCAGTGTACTTTTAGCCTGGAGAATAAAGGCGAGGGGTCATATTCGGAAGTTATATAACACAAAAGCAAGAATATAAAATATAGAGCCATTCCAGAGAGAGAGAGAGAGAGAGAATAAGTCCAGTTCCAGTTCCAGTCCCTGCAAACCCACACTCTACGAAACGAATCTAGGAACTCCAGACAAGACAGTTTTCATAAAAGCTGAAGGTTATTATGCTTCCGTTTCAGTCTTTCACTTACTCATTCGCTTTCACACAGACGAGACAGAGACTAGGAGACGAGACGTCAACGTCACCCACCCACCCAGTGCTAGTGGAATGGAATGAAACGGAATAAAATCATGGAATCTCGTTTAGGGAAGCTACTACTACTAGTCCAGTTAACTCCAGTGAGGCAATTCATCTCATCACACGACTCCGGGTACATCCACTATAATATATCCAGCTAAACCCACATCCTCACAAAGATAGAAAATTGATTGCTTCTCCAGCATGACACTCTACTATACTGAACCGCTGGGTATCTTTTCTATGGTCCGATATCTTTCCTGCTGGCTGAAAATATCCAGAGAGAGATAAGCTTACTAGCAACTAGTATTTGATACTGGATATGCACTTTTACAGTTTTCTATCTACTAGTATCTCTGGAAAGGTATTATACGCACTTTGTCTATGTGGCATAATATAGAGCGGGTATCCAACATCCCATTCTTGAGACTGAGACACTAACTAAATACACTAAAGGGAGGGAGAAAGCCCGAGGAAGAAAACAAATGGTGGAATCTAGAGAGATACGGATTGTGGATATTGAATTGTCGAAGAGTTGAGCTGAGTTGAGCAGAAGAGAGAAAAGAAGCGTCAGTGAATCCAAAACACAGGAGAGTCAGGATAAAATTAAAAGCCGTATATACCTAGTCGACAGACATAGTACTAGAACACCAGCAACTGGCATGAGGATGGTCTTCTGCAATCGTCTCCTCTGGTTTCCTTTCATTCCAAGTAAAAGTGTTGTTAGCGGTGGTGGATGGAGGAGGGTTGTCTGTAATAGTCAGTGAGATTGAGAGCAAGAGATGTGGAAACGGAACGGATCGGATAGAGAGCTTTCGTTTCGTCGTCAGCAGAATAAACGAAGCGAGAGAGGAAAACCGAGAGAATTCCAGTTGAATCTGCGTCACTTCTTCCCCTGCAACTCTTTCTCCCTCCGACAGTTCTTCTCCTGCGACGTTTCTTCTCGTGTTGTACTGTTTATTATTACTACACATATGTATACCATATACTATGTGTGCATTATAAAATATACCATGTAATAACAGTCTATTTAAATATTTAATTTGTCAAGTCACAATTATCAAAGTAATCAGCTAAGTTCTGTAAACTGTACAGTCGTAAATAAAACATTGGGTTATGATATAATTTCATTTTTATAGTACAGTTTATAATAAGTAGTACAAATGCACACTTCGTATGCATCTGTAGCAAGTAGCAATAAACAGTACAATATTACCGAAGAAACGTCGCAGGAGAATAACTGTCGGAGGGATAAAGAGTATCAGAGATAGAACTGTCGCAGTAGCATAGCAGTTAGTTTCTCCGTTTCTCTATCTACCACTTGATATAGCATCGGTTGGGGAGGTAAGTACATATAACTGGAATGGGGATTCAAATGGAAATAAAGTGGAGAACGAGAGGGCCAAGGTAGAAATAGTGAGAGACGAGAAAAGAGCGGATCGAACTTTGGCGAGTCGACGTAGTAAAAGAGTCTGGAGAGAGTTTTAGTTTCCAGTCGCACGCAGCAGTTGCCTTATGTAGTTGGGGTTTGGGTCGTCGTGGGCCTGGGCCCCTTCGGTCTAATCGCTCGGCTCACTCGGATACATGAATCTCACTTCTTTTCTATCTCCCCATGCCTTCAATGATTTTATACTCTGCTTTGGCTGCCACCGAAAATTGTAGCCTAGCGCAGGGGTTTGGTTTGGCTAGGGCAGGGCAGGTCCAGACCCTTTGCTTTTCTCATTTGCATTTTTCACAGCCAGATCCACTCCTTTGTTGGTTTGCTAACTCCACTTTCTTCACTCTCCTCATTTTCCAACACATTCAGCATTCCACTCCCCATTAATAATTTACACCGAAAATCGCTCTCTCAAAGAGCATTCTTTTCTGCAAGATTATTTATTGTAGGGATCGAAAAACGCCCAATCAAACAAAACCCTATTCATTTGTGTTTGAACAAACGGGTATATTTTCAGTAATAAAATTTAATTTCCTAGCATTTCAATAGCAATTCGTATCCAAAGCTCCGTATCAAAGATATTTGATTTTCTCTGTCTCCTTTTCCTGGAGCATTAAAATTGAGGATGTCACAGTTGTAAATATTTAAGGTCCGATCCTAATAGTTAGCATGTAATTGTTTCAAGTTTCAGAGTGCAATAAGGAACAGTAAACTGTAAATAGGGCGTTGAGATAGAGTAAGTAAAAGTAAATAATACATATAGGGAGGGCAGGGATCAGTTAGGTTCATTTGTTTCGCCTCCCGTTTATCTATTTTGCTCTCCTCATTCTATTATCTTTATCCGTGTTCCACGAAAAGTGGGGTATAAATAAAGACTGCGAGGATAGAGGAGTGACAGGAAAAGGCACTTCCTCTATTTAAACTTGATAGTTCAGGCTTGTTTGATTTCCAATAACTGCTGGAATGCTTTGGAGTAAACAGGCTAGGTTTAAAATTTGAAGCAATTGTTCTCGTATAGAGATCGAGGCTATTCCGGAGACAAAGTGAGAAGAATTGCTAACACACGTAACAACATAGGAGTAAGATTCGCATCACGGAAAACTGGAATTGAGTGAGATTGGTCTAGGCAGAAGAAGAGCAGGACGGGTATCTAGACAAGTCCAGAGCAGTCCAGGACAGAGCAAGCTAAAGCACACACTCATCTTGACTATCTCTCTCGCACATTACACAATAAGAGTGAAGCTCCCTAACTTTACAGTTCAGTTGGCTAACTAAACGAGCTGAACGTAGGATATAGACATATACACAAATACACATAAGTACATCCCGCATATATTAAAGAGGAGCAGCCCTTACACACAATTTACACTTAAATATACTCCTGTACTGAATTTTAGTACTTGAGTTTTGGTCTAACCTTGCTATAGTAGGTAGAACACACATTAAGTTTGTTCATGCCTGTGCTAAAGCTAATTCTACACTCGTCTCCTGCTTTTGTAGAGAAGAGTCAACGCTAGTATATACGTCCCTTTTGAACAGACACTCTCTCACAGTCACAAATACACTAGTAGTAGTAATATAGTAAAGCCAACAAGTGTAGACTGAACTCAGCTCAAACTATTATCAATTTTTACAGTCTGTACTCATCCAATTCCTCTTTAGTATCAGTTTATACGCTGAAGACGCAGGAGCGAACTGCTATTATTTATTTTTTACTATTGGAAATATACCTAATAATATCTTACACAGTCACACACGTAGTACTACCCACTACATAATATAGATTAGCATATTAGCACACATACTTAAAGACAACATTATATATTTACATTTTATACTAAACCCTATACAGATACGGATGTAAAAACGTTTTCCAAAATGTAAACACAGCCAGTACATACATGCTATATTGTTTCATTCCTATTGCAAAGTGCATCACAAATATTTTTAAACCTCTGTGAAAACATAAGGTGCTTGTTAAACACACGTCAACAACGGAAAGTTAACACGACAGAGTAAAATTAGCCACATTTCTATAGCCGAGCAGCCCTTTAAGGGAAACATCACTGTTTAACATGGTGCGTATATTCTTGGCTACGGCCAATGTAGGATCTGTCTTCGAGAATGTAAGAAAATTCCCTCAGCTCCATTCTTTTTCTGTTTAAATACATATTCTCTAGCACAATTTTTCTTTAATATTTACTGTCGCCTGTGAATATTTGCACAGTTTTCTTAGATTAAAAATCTACATTAGCAGAGTATTGCCTAATATTTCTTTTGTATTTTCTTTATGACGCAGATTGACAACGGACTCTCCCTCTGGTTCGATGAATTCACTTCGGTAAGCTTCATTTTTCTCTTTGTACTCTAGCCAAGCCTAAAAGAATCATTCTACTTACATCTGTCATATGACAAATGCATATGTTAGTTATGTAGCACAAGTTTCATTACATGTGAATAACTTAAAGATATTATAATGAAGCCCACTTATTGGTAGACAAATACAACAATTGTTTACCATTTGAGACATCCCGTACATTTAGACTAAGTTGTAATTTTCTCGGCTGAAATGACTGATTGCTAGCTATTGAGCGATGTACATAGTTTAGGCAGCATTAATAATGTAAACAGCATAGTCCTACTAATTAGTCTATTCACTACGATGATACTGGACTATTTCTCCTTGTTTACACGGAACTACTACGTTGTGAGTTGTGGTACCTACTCATATTCACGGTTTACTTATCCTATTTGCTATTATTTTGACTCGCTTTGTCCGCAGTACCTAAATCAAGTACGTCAGAATAAAATGGAATAAACAAAATGTACTAAAACGTAATGTAGAATGCTTAAATTACGTAATATGATATTGAAACAATTTATTCCAAATGCTTTCCGCAAGTGGCACTAAAAATAGCTAGGCGCATCTTCATCTGCCTAATTATTATTTATTTTTTTCAGTCTGGAGTCTAGAATAGCCGATGCATACGCATATACCATTTCATAACAAAATAACCATAAAATACATTCCAATACGTAATAAAACTAATTAAATAGTGCTAATTGCATTGATGTTCGAGTCGGGACTAAGAAAACAGCGATCCAAGTTTGCAAGCATATTTTGCGCAATAATGTATTCATTTACTTTGGCCCTGTATGCATGCTAGTATTTGAAATGGTATTGTCGGAAGTTGTGTATTTACATTAAGTACGTCAATGCTGGTTATATGGAATGCAATAACTAAATGCGGTTCAATTGTGGTTAGCTGTTTACGATTTCTCCTATTACACTGATAAAACATCTAGGAAATCTATTTTAGGAATCCATTTTCATATTGGTTAACATTTTTACATGCTATGCCCAACTTAGATTGATTCTATAGTTAAAACCGTAAAAATATTGGATCATATTACATTTGCCAGACTGGCGTGACTGATAAGGGGTAATGACTCAGGGAATTAGCACTCGAGTGCAATTATCTTGTCATAAGGACTAAAATGCTCTCGTATATCACACAGATAAATTTTAGAACTTGTGTATACACTTTCAGGTCATCAGGGAGAAAGCACCAGGCTTTGTCGCAATACATTTCCAGGAGACTGGTGGCAAAAACTACCAAAATGGAAGTGATGTCATTGACAGATTTTTCAGGTTGGTACAATTTATTTCTGATTTTATTACGCTATACTCTCGTGACTAGTGGGAACGTGCAATTGTAAAGTACGTAAATTGAATTTCAAGAAACCAATACTAGAAATCTAACAATACGCTAATAAAAGCTATAATGGCATAAATACTCCGTCATCACTTGCACAAGTAGGCAGTAGACATCATCGTATACTATGAGGTAAGTAAAGCATATGAAAACGGTCGTCATTTGCATAATTCATTCAGATCGGCACACGTCAATAAATAATTTATATATTATGATGGGATATTAATGCAGAATGATAATGTACTTCTGTAATTTGTTGTTGATCTTTTAAAAAATATAATTTTGTCTTCGCAATGTGCTTATTTACTACTGTATGAAGAAACCTGACCTAAAAACCTTCAATGGTACAAGTAGAAGGCAAGGTCGGTGGCTTTAATTGTATATATTAGCTGATAATCCAGATTTGTATCATAGTTGTCCAACACAGAAAATCATGTACATATGTAGAAGCTTTGCCTTTAACAAATCGCAATTTATTCCCAGATGCTCTTTCTTTAAGATTTAGAGCCCCTAGTATAGCTTTATGCTTAGCTGACTACCTTGTTGGTTGGGATATATTATTACTACCTGATCATGTACAATAGTATTCATAACCATATAGACACTACTTATAGCCTCTTGCATTCTAAACAAAATAATGATCTCGCAAACAACAAGATTGGATTTGCTGTAGCCTTCTTCTACTATATAGCTAATAGGACATGTAAATAATAGATATCACTTGAAGATTGTAGCATAGATGCTGAGACATGGTTTTGTGTGGAGTAACTATACAATTGCATTAGGATATTTTGTGATTGGTCAAAGCGGAACAGGATTGGAGCTGAATGTCTAACCAACAACTTGCTACAGATTGTAACTTTAGTACACGAGAAGAAATCAAATCACTGTTTCATCTTTGCCGATAGGGTCATTACATTGTATCGACCTTCACAACCCGTAGAGTCGGCAAAAATAAAAACTCCTGTGACCAAATCTTTTTTCTTCAGTTCACTCGACTGATATTTTGTCCTAGACAGACAGTAGTAGTTTGTAGATAGAAAAAGGGGGTTGTTAGTACCTATCCTAAGGATTTAACTGTAGAATCCTCGTTTGGTATTATTGGTATGAGGAAAAGGACACATGCACGAACAACTTGAATTGACTGCCAAGGAGAAGCCCTAACAAGTAACAAGCTCTAACCAATAATCGATACATCTTTGAAGAAAGATGCTGACAAAGTCACTCTATTTTATTTCTATCCCTTCCATCACGTTTTCTGTCGACATCTCATGTATGTATGTATGTTATATGGGGTGTACTGCCTCACTACAGAGTGATAGTACTGGGCGCAGGCCACATATACGGGCCTATTGCCAACTCCCTCAACA
>JABASH010004337.1:0-14254 GCA_019776445.1 Tomocerus maximus | reverse complement strand
GATGCATGCATCTTGAATTCCATAATGAACTATTTATTATGTTACAGCCGCATTATGTTTTTGTTCTTGTTTTTTGGTGAGCCAAATACTTTTTATAACAAACTTGGATTTTGATATATTTAAGTGGTTAATGTACTTAGTTATGATCATGGTACTCTTTCCTGTCATTCATATACGGAGTACCTGCACTGCATTACATACCATGTAGTAGAAGCACAGCGATGCATATCACAGAAGGAATCGTAGGGATAACACAAAAGTGATGACATGAGATGAGACAGAAGTGTCACATCCATATCAGTCGAAAATTAGAAGCAGAAGGGAAGGAATGGAAAATTGAAACTTGATTTTCTATTGTTAAAGTGCAGATTTACTGATTAGTTTACATATTTACTTGCTATTTCATAGAATGAATAAGAATTCTTCAGGTATACAATAACCACAGTAAAAATACAAGTGCCAACAACTGAACACAAAACTGTTTTGTTTCTACAAAACAAAAAGCTATCATGATTTATAGACTAAGTTTTCACTAGAATAAGCAAAGTAAGCATATCGAAGTTCGGTTAATTTTTAGACAACTCGATAAAATGAAAACGTTTTATCACTATTTGTGGACATTCAGTTCAATTCAGTTAATTTCGCTTACAACCATTTCGTGTTTTAATGTGCCAAAGCATACTTCAGTTTATGGAGTACCAAATTATTGGTCCGGGGCCAATATTTGTGCCGCCACTGTTTTTCTATGGAGTCTAACATGTAAGTGTCCATAAAATACAATTAAATGTCTTAATTCATTTTTCGGGGACTTATTAGAACTGTAATTCAAGTTCACATTTACATGGGAATTATTTTGCTGACACAATATTTGAAGAAACTTTTCAGAAAAGGGTAAAGTTGGCTTTTGCAGGGACAGAGGAAACTTTTTTTAATGAAATCGATTGTGGCCTAAATGTAATGACTTGTGCCTGTGCTTGTGTAAAGTGTATTACAGTTTATAAATAACCTGGATTTTCATTGGATACTATGGATTTGTGTTAAATATAGACTTACTAAATAGTAGTCAAAGCAAGCCATAATAAGTTTGCCTTTTTGTTAGCGTACTACATTTATGCAATAATCCATAACATCTGTCATAAAATAATTCATTAATAATATATTATGGAAATATTCAGTAGGTTGCACTTCGAATAGTCACCGCTTACCAGAGATTTTAGCAACGAATCAAAGACAAGGAAAGGAGATTCCTCACATGAAAACTATGAAGTACAAATCTAAGAATTCTAAATCAAATGGCAGTGACAGAAAAAAGGATCGTCTAGGGTTAGATGTAACAGGAGATATACCTAACGAGATTGTCATAATAGAAGACTTAAAAAAGCACTTAATTTCGAAACTGGGCGTTTTGGATCCGATGATGTGCCTTCCTAAAGCTCTGTGCGGTCTCAGCTCCGCATCAACCGCAAGCCCAAACTCAAGCAGCGAGCTGGTTAAAGACTACCTTCATCACATGAAAACTGTGATTTTGTAAGTAATTACATGTTAATTCACAATAAGCATGAATTAGATTAGAATACAAATGTACCAAGTTCAGATTTCAGATAGTGATTTAGTAACACACATAGTTGTAACAGTATTGCATAGTTTGCACTTGCAGATAGGTATGAAATATTTTTCAGTGCCTATCTGATCTTGAAACCTTAATTAGATGTAGTTCTAACAGTGGATGCATTTTATCAAAAATAATTATACACTTGCTACACCATAGGTGTATGTTTTAGTGGTTTTAGTAGTCACGTCACGCTTGCTAATGCATGAGCATTAGAAGGCTTTTTTAAGTTATCTCAGTATTAATACAATTTTAATCTAGAACCTAGTTTGAATTTTTTAGAACAACTACTCCAACTCCTCCTTTATCGGTCACAGAAGCAATCAATGCAACGAATGATGATTTAAAAACAAATCATAATAGCAAACCTGAAAACTTGGACGATGAAGAATCAGAAAGTGAAGATACAGACGAGGATGAAGAGGACGACGAAAATGATGATACAAGTGAAGAGGAAGACGAAGAAGAAGAGGAGAAAAAGGACAAATTTTATGATAATTACAATAAATATAAAAGCGATCTCCTTGATGAGGAGGATAATGAGGAGGATAATGAGGACGAGGATACACCTACCGAAAGTGACGAACAATTGCTGCGGGATTATTTATCGGATAAAACTGAAGTGTCACAGTATATGGACGAAGAAGATTTTGATGATATTCCCAGTTGGTGGGATAATGTTCCAACTAAGGAAATGACGATCCCTATTACAATGCCGTCGATACCTATCAGTTGGGCCAGTTCTTTAACTTCTTATATTCCGTCTAGTATGACGTCGTGGTTGACTTCCGCTTTGCCATCCTTTAATTGGGATTATGGAGCTGAAACTAGAAAAGACGGAATTTTCGACAAAGATCCTTTCTTCACCACATTTAGAAGTGGAGGACGCAGTTTGAGTGATAGCAGCACTGATAGTCTCAAAGACCCACAATTAACTGCGGATTTCCAAGCAAAACTGAATAAAAGGAAAAAGATACTAAATCAATATCGGAGGCTCAACAAGAAAATCAAGCGTAGGCAACAAAGAATGCACCGAGGAAGTCCGCGTCCATCCTCATTAACAAAATTACTGAAGAAAGTCAAGCGAATGAATAAGAAGAAAGGAAATCTAACGAAAGTTTTACTGAGCAAGAGAATCATACAGCAAGATCTCCTGGATGGAATGGACAGTGAATTAGCTGAGGTTTGAATTTTCTTTCAATTTTCTATTCATTTTAGGTTGCATTATGGAAAAAATGATAAAATAAAAATGCCGTTCTTTGTTTCCTAATTTCCCTTTATATTCTTCTCTAGCTCTATTGAGTACTGTTAGTTAAAAATCAGAATTGTGATAAACGAGGTCTCTTTATCTTTGTTTCTTTGTACCTTAAGATGAAAAATCCAATAGCACGACTGCAAACAGCGGTCGAAATCGGAAAGAAATTGGATGATCCACGTAAATGTGATATTCTCTTCAGTGCATGTCCGTGGAAATACGATGAAGTACTGCAAATAATTGAGGACTCCCATAAATCCGTAAAAGCTGCAAGTGCAGAAGCAAAGGATAGAATTAAAAAGGTACCTAGGTATTTAATAATCTCTGTAATTTCATGCTCTATTATTATTATAAAATGAGACAGTACTACGATATATTCTGTTTTTACAGAAAACCACACCGAAATCCAAGGGAGGAAAGGGATCCGCCATGGAGAAACTTAAGCAAACTTTAAAGGCAAACAGTAAAAACTCATCCATACCTGGGAAGGATCTAACTAAAGAAACTGTAGTGAAACATCCGCTGCCAGGTGGTGGACATCTGGAGGTAAAATTCAGCCATTCAGAAAGCGATAACGTCAAAGTAAGTCGAAATATTATTACCAGTAGAGCAAAGAACGTTACTACGATAGAGAATTGTCACGGTCTGATGAAATTAGTAGTAAAATGGTATAGCTCATGCTCAACTAGCTCAACTCAATATTCAAAGTAGTTTCTCTATATCTCGAAAATCACGATTTTAAGATTCCTGGAATCAAACCAAATGACTGCTTAAAACAGGCAATTTTTCTTTTGCGTAAATATTATTTGAAATAATTTGTTACAATTTCAGAAAAATAATTCCAAGAAGAAATTTGCATCTTCATTGTTAAAACCATTTCAAGAAACAAAATATCTGGGAGTGAAAACAGAGAATAAAAGGAAGAAACAAAAGAAACCAATAGAATACAAGTATCCAAAATATAATTATCGGGTCTCTTTTCCAAACACTGATGACAAAAGCATAATAATAAGTCAATACGAAGAAATGACAACAAAAAGACCCAAGAAAATGAAGAAAACAACTACAGAAGAACCAAACAGAGCTACGGTAAAGCCGAAAAATCCTGATAGCAATGAAATTAATGTGGAAGACTCAGGCGAAAACATCATAATACGGATTCCTAAAGAGAAAAGCCCAAGTGATACCTACACAAGAAATCCGTTACTTTTCAATCCTTTCAGATTATATTCTTCTCAATACCCCAGCTACACCAACCAGCAGCCACAGGCTTACCCAGCTCCAGCTCCAACGCTTATCCCAACACCTCAATACTATAATCAATATTACCAGCCACAGTATCAGCTTCAACCGCAGCCACAATTGCAACCAACTCCCTGGTATTATTACAATACTAATAGGAATAACTACCAATACAAACGAGCTTGGAAACCTAACCATAACCATTATTTTAAAAACAATGTCAACTAGGGCTTATTTTATGCTTACTCAGCTACCTTTTATTCACTGTGGGTGTAGATGATCTGGTACCTACAATTTATTTATATGTCAATGAAATGAATGAGTAGAGAAGGCACCTTCAGGTTGGAGGAAACTTTGCAGATGTTAGTCTTCTTCTGCATTGCTATTTATTATATATTAGATCCTATGGGAAATGGGTGAGTTACATTCATATTTTTGCATGTGCTCTAGTAAACTTGCACAGCAGTTCTGCATATTTTATGAAATGGGAAGGATGGAACATGATACATAGATTTATTTATTACTGTCATTAACCTCAACTCTATCGTTTTCTTAAGACCTGAACTACAGAACATGATAATAAAATGCCTCAAAGTTTTAAATGAAAGTGTATCATGAGATCATGATTCTAAGAATTAATTTTCTCTTGAATAACAAAATGAACGAACACGGTTAATATCAGTGTAACATCTGGATTTGATACAGATTTCATATTTAATATATTACCATTATAAGACCATTATAATAGGTACTAAATTCTAATACTTTCATGATGGAAAAGCAAAATAAATTACACCGTCATTTAGTAGATCTAGCATTACAATTTTCTCTCATAATTTAGTATAGTAAACTCCTCAGGAAATCGTTATTCATTTCTTAATGTGACTTTTCTTTCCATATTAGTTTCTGTTTCCTTGAACATGTATTGGTAATCTCATTAATCGTAACATGGTATATATATAAGTACCACCACAGGTAAGGCTTTTCTTTGAAATTTTTATTATTATTTACGTTAATATTTACATGCAGCCCTGCAAAAGATCAGCTTAATACCTACACAGAGATGCAAAGCATAAAAAGTATAAGGTTGACCGGATGAGAGGTTCATATTTATCTACAATCTACATACCTACATACTTAACAGAAAATGGAGATTGTATAAAAGTTTTAGATATCTGGTTTGCCATGCCTGTCTTCATTTTGCTTGCCACAGTACCAGTAATCAAATTAAAATTTTTTTAATTGTTTTTTTTAATTGTGTCTAGGAGTCTATTCGTTATTAATGCAGAACAGACACAGTGACAGACTAGATGGAACGTAGTAAAATAGGAATGATTAGTAAGGCACCAGTAGCCTATAATAGTCTGCCCAACTGCAGAGAAACTGAATCAAAAGCATCCATCTTTAAGCAAAATATGATTATAGGTGAAAGGAAAGATTAATTAATTGCTAATCAAGTTTTCCTAAATTTTAATTCGCATGATTTACAATCTACATACTACAAAGTCTAAGTAAGTGAAAAAGTTTATTAATTCCTTAGGTCTTGCATGATATCCTTATCTAAGTTACTCTTTTCCTTTAGAGACTTGTAATCTTATAAAATATAGCCTATGATAGTATACTTTCGTTTTCCATTGGCAGATTTAATTTATTTTTCATAGACCTATTCTATTTGTAGGATTCGTGGGAGTAAGATCAGAATCAGAAGTGATGTATCTGTGTCATGTTTGATTCTGTTTCTGTTTTATCATGCCAAGAAAACTCAATATCGTTTTCTAATATCCATGTACTCATGTTTAACTCCATGTAGCTATAATTTATACAACATTAAGCGATTAGACTTTGGCTATGCCATGCAGCATACCGTTTGTATTCTGATAATTGACGATAAGACAATAGCAGTGCATTTAATAATGTACTATCTGTAGTAACAAAAATACATACTAACATTTTATAAGTGTACTTTCTATGCATTACATATCGATTGGTTAGCTTCGCATGATATGAGATGATTAGTTTATTTTGGTTCTCCTATGAATGGAATCGCGAATCTAAGATGAACTTTGAAGAAGAACATTTCGTCTGAAGTTTCACGTACTAAAATATAAAGATCAGTAGACTGTTTCGACTCGACTATGTACAGTATTTGGCATACACAGAGGATTGCTATCAAAAAATAATTTATGAGCTCTTTATTGGAATCCCTACGGACACATTTATGTACGGTTCAGTAACAGACATCTCATGTTTTTATTCACCTCAACTGCAACCCTTAGTAAGGTAAATTATTATTAGCGTTAATAACGAATAGGCGAATTTGTCTGCGTAGTAGCAATTTGACGTGCTCAAATCAATTTACAACCTTTAAAGGACGGCATTTTGCAGGCTTAAAAATATTTTCGAACCTCGGATTCTACTCTATCATCTATTACTATCATCTAATACTAATGATGTAATCTATCTTACCAATACCCAGTTAATTTCAACTACTAAACACTAGATGCATTTAATACTTTGCTCGGCAAGATTTAATAAGGAATATTATTATGCCAATTCAATTTATTCAGGCATACTTTAAATGATTACATCTTTACATGATTCAGATTTTTCAGATGCCAGATTAAGACATTGATATATATTATATACACATATACGTGTTCGGTATACAATAATTAACTAATTACTGGAAAATAGCACAGGCTGACAAGGAACTGATTAAAATTCCATGACTAACCTAAACAATATCAGTATATCTCTTCAAAATATAAAAATCGTTAATTGGAACTTGGGACCGAACAAAGTTGTCACATATTTATTACATCATTATTGTTAATTGTTGTTAATAAGAATTGTTAACAATTAATTATAATTTGTTGATCAACAAATTAGTTTTAAAGAAAACGAGTAAACTTCAAGAAAACAGACACTACAAAATTAAACAAAATCTAAACTCACTAATTTACGCGTAGGCTATTTTATTTAACTATTTAGAAATATAACTGCGTCCCCATAACCTAAAGGAGTATGGAGTGTTTAGTAATTATAGAGTTTCGCATTTAACTATGTTCCTCTTTCTAACTTAGCAATAATCGGTAAATATCTTATTATGTAGATTATAGAGTTGAATGGCTTTTTGAAAATCAAAATAATTACGTTTATGAGTTGGAGATGGTCCATTTCTTGTACAAAGCCATGCTTTGTGTGAGCTTCTGTGTTTCAAACATATAGAGTATTTGGGATTGCAATTTCTTCGTTGTGTGCACTATCGGGAGAAAGGATGTATCAGTAGTTTCTTTTGCAGATGAGTGACTACTGTCAGGCCTGGAGGAGTCGTCAGTCTCATCAGTTTCAGGATCAGAAGAACGATAATCATTTTCAAATAGACAAGATGGGCGAAATTGGGAAATTCCTTTTGATGATGGTCTTGATACGGAAGTGAGTGGAGAGATGTATGGAGACAAAGATAAAGATGTTGACAACGAAGATCTTGTTCCAATATCCATCGAAGATGGAGGTGACAGTGACTCCAGTAAAGGTGAAGGCACGGGTGAAGGTGAAGTAGTTTCAGACTCAGCTCCATCTGAAGAGATACATGATATAGACGGACTTCCAATTTCAACCAAATCATAGTCTTCTGGTTTCAGTGATTTTAACCACTTCTTAATAATCTCCTCTTTACGCATTGCTCCAGTTGATTTCAAGCGGAAAGAACTGAAAGAAGAATTGAAAGCCATCCTTCAAAGGTTAAGGAGAAAATATTTTGGTTTGGAGAATTAGTCCTGAAAATAACAACAATAACATGACCAATGAATCAACCAGTAATAAATATTTTTGATCTTCAGTCATCAGTTACGTGTACGTGATATTACAATACAATAATAATTACAACAAAAAATAATATATAATAAAAATATTAAAATCGAAACAATAAGATACTTACGCACAGAGGACAACTAGATTAGATAGGATTTTCCAATGGATTTTCGGTGTCTGTGGCTTTGATTCAATGATTCTGACACCTTGACATCTGAAGAAAGCTGTTTATTAGACTATGAGTTGTAGTTGTAGTGACTAGTGACATCGACATCAGTCAGTGTCAGTCACACACGGTAAAGTAAAGTAAAGTAAAGTCACACACGGTGCTTGCTTCAAAGCTGTAAAATTCGAACGAGAAACTGACAATAAAGTCAAAGTGTAATAATTTTTATGGCGGGAGAGTTGGAGAAGGAAAAAACTACAGAATTTTCAATAATACTGGAGCTGGATACTTTTATAAAGCTTTTTGACTTTTTTAAGCTTTAATAATAGTCCTACCTGGTACCTGGTCCGCGGAAGGTGCAGCTGTGCAGACGCAGATAGTGCTCAGCAACTTCTAGGATAGGTCTAACTACTTTAGGCGTTTTTAATTATTGTGTATTATTTGTTAGACTTCCGATTCCGACTATTGTGGTTATACTTACCTTTTCGCCTAGAATCTGGTGGGTTGTGCTAGCGTCCTAGAAGTCGCTGAGTCCGACCGAAGTAGACCTAGTCACTGGATATAAAGCTCAATAACAATAACCTGGCTGGATAATATTTAAAAATATTCTGAATTGAGACAAACGCTCTGCACTCTGTTAAACAGTCTTTCTTGCCTATTGTTTAGCTGTCCCTCTCCGTATTTAACGCGTTATCACATCAGTAGTCTTATCATTTACATGCTCATTATGATAATTACATTTTGAAAAATGTAAATCCATATAATACTTCATAATGCTTTTAAAGTTGCAAATATCGTCCATCCTCGATCCACATCACGACAGTCCGACAGATTTAAGCAATCTTATAAGAAATTCTGTATATACAGATAAGTGTTTTTAGTTTCTCCTATATTTAATTTAATCCTGGATCATGCAAGATATGCACAGATACTAAAAGAACCGCAATGACTCCATGACTGGAACTAAGCTAAAGTACCTATACCTATGACCTCATACTATTTCCATATCTTTAATAGTATCTCTTCTCTTCTACATATTTCTGGTAAATTTAAGTAGATTACAAAGATAGTTAGCATAATTTGTTAATTTATCCACTACTACATATACAACCACAATACAGACATAATTATTTTATTTGCAACCAGCGTTTTTCAAAGCATTGTTCCTTCGGTTCACATAACATTGTTACACAGTGGTAGAGTGAATTTTTCGAAACCTGACAAGACCTACTCTCAGTCTACAGTGTGGAAGTATTTATTGCTATTACGTGTAAAAAGCTTTAAGCTATTTGGTTTTTGGTATGACGCAACAAAATTGGCCATCATTTGTATTCGGTGGCTTATAGGTCTTGGTGCACGAAGTCAACTTGGGTTGATTATTTGGTAGCACCTATGTACTCAAATAGAATGCCAATGAAACGGTTTTGAATGTAGCCGTTATTGCGTTGAATTCGGATCTGGATTGGAATAGGAAATATATATTCCCAAAGGTATAAAAAGCATGTTATCTCCAATATCACAAGTACAAGCTCATTTCTATACATTGGTTCGATATGTTTATACTAGAGTATTTCCTAAATTCATTGAATCGTGAACGATCGAACTCTGCTTTAGGTAATGCTTCTCTGCTATTAAAATGCCCTAACTCACTGAAGCATATATGAAGTAAGGCATGCCGAAGGTAAAAGTTTTCACTTCAACACCAATACACCATGTTGTTGACTACAGATACACACAATATAGTACTTCCTTTTATATAATACCACGAATGGTGCAGCATTTTCAATTCTGTATCTGTAATGGAATTTTATATCTGCGAGTCTTTAATCATGACTGGGACAAGACACGGCCGACCATATTGACAATTGGTACCTATATAGCTCTGTCGGGATAAATATTGCTCAGACACGTGTAGAACAAGATTGACGCATTTAATTACATCTCGTCGGCAAGAATTTAAGGATTTTCAGGTTGTATAAATGCTTTGCTTAAATCAACGAGTTCATTCATAGAATAGAACCTCTTTTGCTAAGAGAAATTAATAAATTGATATTATGTTACATAATATTTACTAAATCACGGAATTCGATCTGATGAAGTACATACTTTTAAAATTAGGTTTTAAATTACAGGATACTTTGAGTTGATAAAATGAATTTTGTAAACAATCAATGTTTAATACATTTGAAAACGAGTAAAAAGTGTTTGTCGCCTGTTTATATAAATCACGCCTACCCTTACCGTTATATAATGGCTGGATTTTATGTTCTCGTCTTTAGCCAAACTCCCACCGTTCCGAGTTCCCTTCAGGGCCATATATACTATCATTTTAAGTTAGTCCATAATTTCTCGGGGTGGGTGCATAATGCCAGGACCAGATTCTAGGAGTAGATATATATTTTACCAAATGTAAAGAACGTAGGATCACACACTCGGAAGAACTGAGAATAAAAGCGCGTAGACATACAATGAAATAGAAATGTTTGGTAATGGGGAAAGTAGAAAGTGAAGAAAGCACGCAGCACTAACAGTAAGAGTACATGTAATATTAGGTGACTCAAATCGAGTCAATTCATCCGTAAGTAAGCGAAAGCAAAGTGTAATGGCCTTGGTAAATAATGTACGTAGGCATACTTATATAGTAACCATATATTTGTGGAAAAGTAAATGGCATATTCAGTAGTGTACATAAGTATATAGTAGGAATAAGGATCTTTTGCACCTACATATTTTTACACTCAAAGATATAAAAGATTTCCTTCCTTCTCTCACCCTTGTGATTTCATTGCCACATTATATTATTTGCCAACGACTTTCCCTACACTATTGCATGGCTATTACTGGTATTTTTATGTTATTCAATGTACCTGTGTAAAGAGAGCGCTTTCAAAATACAATTATTATTGTTCCCTCCAAATCATACCATTTGAAATGTTTTTTCATGTCACAGTTTCCATTGCAGTTCAATAAAAATGAAGTTTTACTCTTTGGTCACTAATATTAGGTTTTGGTTTATGAAATGGAAGAAATGAAATGCCCACTAGCGTGCTACTATAAATGTATAAGGGTTGTAGTTGTAGGTGTTTTTTCATTTAATATAGTGCATATAGCTTAGAGGACAATGGAATTCTCATTGCATTTATTTGTTAGAAGTATAGACGCTATACTTGAAATACATTAAATAAAGGCGAGATCTTGACACAGAGGGAAGGAAGTGGAACCGAAAGGACAAACTAAGCGAATGGCTTTTCTTCGCTTGGGGCTTATCTTCCGTGTTCACTCTCTTCCTGGACTTCAAATCTGATGATTTCCTGTCCTCTTGCTTTTATTTATGGGTCACAGACTGCATACAATCTTCAATTCAGATGGAGAAAACATCTCTCCACCTACATTTTATATCGCCACCTTATGCTAGCTAATGGCATAAGACATTTATATCTCCGTAATGACTGAACGATAATACTTGGATATATTGCAACTCCAACAGCCAAACAAGTACATTTTACTTTAACTTACTACACTATGAGTGTCATCCTGGACTTTATGCTGTCTGTAACAAAAGATAGTAAGTATATAGATGTATATAGATGCATACTACTGTTATGTATGTAGTGGTATATGAGCAGTGGCTTTTGTACGCTTGACTCAAGATTTTTGGCTTTCTACTCTATTCACAAAAAGCAGAGAGATGGAACAGCGGAAAGTAATTACAGCTTTAAATCTACTTACTATGGATCTATTTTCTCCTACGTTACCATTCATTGTGCCCACGCTATTAATTCCTTTCACAAATACTAATGTCTTTCTTCGTATTTATCTCTTGACAAACTCTGGAATCTCGAACTCTTAATTTTGAACCACTTGGAGTGTAATCATAAAGAACCAGTTTAAATTGGCATAAATCCAGCTACCTGATTCTATTTAATTCCTAAAAATTACACACTTTCAAAAACTTTATGGGCCTTAATAATTGTTACACTATAACGGAATTAAATGGTTCAAGAGGAATATTATATAACAAGATGAGAAGTTAGGTTTAATCGTAGTGCTACATTAACTACAAATAAAAATGTACATTTAGAAAATCAGAGTCTTGCACCATGCACATCAGAAATCGATTCTTCAAATACCAACTTTGAGCTGGAGAAATCGTCAGTGAAAGTTTTCAATTGCACTATAGTAGATTGAAGATAAAGTGGTGAAAATAGGTCGTTATTCGTTTCTGCTTTCGTTAAGGAATGCAATTAAGTGATAAGTTAATTCGGAAGATTTCCAAGATTCCAATTAAATGTCCAAGAATTTCTGGGATTTCGATTTACATTGAAACTTGGTCATCACAAACGTGCTTTTATAGTTCTAGATGGTCTTATAGATATAGTCAGTGTGCAAGTTGTCATCTGTATGACACAATGTGTCAAAAGTAGAAAGAACTAGCAAGGTTATTGTACGTAGTAGACCATTACTTTGAAATTCAGAGGTTTCAGATGAAAACTTGGACTTTAACAGATATCTAAGTACGTAATAAATAGTTACTAAATGTACTGTGCAATAATGTCCTTTTCTTTTAGCTCTAGTGAAAGTGTATCTATGTAAAGTAAAAAATAAACTTTTGTAAAACTCTACCTACTTATATGTATACTTAAATCATTTTGTGCTAAATGTTGGAAACTGAAGTTATAATCGGATCTATGGTTGACTGGGCTTATTGTTCGCAGAGTTCGTAAAATAAAATATAACTTGACTTGGAAAAGAAAAACTTTTACTTTTATGAGTAATAAATGGCTGATATGGTTCTTGTGGGATCTAAAAGGATATCTTCTACAATAAAACTGACCTAGATTTAAAATTTTTGGTTAATTATATTTTACTTTTGGTAATTAATGCAAATAAAATTAAGTAGGCATACTTTTTTAAATGAAAAACAATCCGATTCTGAATGTTATGCTTGGGAAATAATATTCCTCGTAAAAACTCTCCACATCACTTGTCATTCCTTTCACCCAACTTTCTCCTTCTATTTCCAGCAACCAAGTTTGCCTTTGTTTTCCAGATTCGGTGGACTGGAAGAGGCTCATTCTTCAAGGCTGTGCAAGTTCTACGGAATGGACCATACATACTACTTGCTAAAAGTGAACCATATCTACACCGATGTATTACATGCACTAGCAGACTTTATACACTTTTACAATATCAACTATCAACATTACACTGTTTAAGCATATGAGTATGGCTATTGTACATTACACAACATTGTGGAAAGTTGGTGAGTCGAAACAGAAACAAACTAAAACTATACATATAGTTATTTATAATATAAAAGGTATAAAATGAGGCAGTCACGATCTTCCTATGTGTTTTCACTTTTAAATCAAATCTCATTACAGAGAACAAACGGACGAAAATGTATTTCCCTTGGGAAGACTACTTTATATATATATATAATCGTGAAAACTTGTTTTCATTGCGAGTGCACAATTTATCTGACTGTATATGCAATCAAACTTACATCGTAACAATAACATCATAGTTGCATTGAGGTGGCTAAGCTCTCTTAAATATTTGCCATCGTATAGGAGAACTGTGTACTCAAGTGCCTTTATTTCGGGTTACTTACCAATAAAAATCATAGGGGAAATAAAATTATGTTGTGTTGTGGCTTCTGTGATCAAAACGGTAAAAATATTGCCCGTTGCAATTTTGTTTCGATTTCCAACTACATATATAATACATATAATAATATATACATATATAATCAGTGATGGGCAAATGGGAGGACTTTCGAGAGGGAAGAGATATTGGGACGAGTCCCAAACCGCCATTTTAAATTTGGGAGGACTTTTGGGAGGACTTATAATAGACATGAAATTTTGGGAGGACTTCCGGGAGGACTTATTAAGAGTCACTTGATTTGGGAGGACTTTTGGGAGAACTTATAAGAGGAATGAAATCTGGGAGGACTTTTGGGAATACTTGTAAGAGGAATGAAATCTGGGAGGACTTTTGGGAGGACTTTTGGGAGGACTTGAAGCTGGGAAGACTAATGCCCCATGTATTTAAGTAGGGAGGACTTATTAAGAGTCACGTGATTTGGGAGGACTTTTGGGAGGACTTTTAAGAGGAATGAAATCTGGGAGGACTTTTGGGAATACTTGTAAGAGGAATGAAATCT
>JABASH010004336.1:0-14259 GCA_019776445.1 Tomocerus maximus | reverse complement strand
ATATTTTCCCGATTTTTGGTACATATTTACGTACATATTTTGCCAGTTTTTAGCACATATTTAAATACATATTTTGGGATTTTGGATAAATACATATCCTTCCTTTGCTTATGATGGATCGCGGTGAAGAGTTTTTGTGATTCCGATCCCATAAGCCAAATTTGAAATTGACGAAACAGATTGATTTCATCATACAGGTCCAAATATTAAACCCATGTAGTAAGTAAATACAAGCGAATTATTAATTGTACAAAATTGTGAAAACTGTCTTATCGACTGATAAGATATCTTTCATATAATGAAATAACTTAAATGGAACTGTTAAATGAAGGAGTGAGTAGCGAGTCACTTAAGTTTTTGCCAACTATTCATTAAAATTATTTGGTTTAAGTGAGTTGAGTGCCATGATTAGATTTGATTGACATTAATTGCACAAAAGGAACTTAAATACAACAAATTTGTGGTTAGTACGTTACCTACGACATTAACATTGGCACCATTTATTCCGTTTTCAAACACCATAATTAAAATATTGAGCTTTTTGTGTGCTTTTCTAGTCATTTTTCTTAATTATTTATAATGAAAGCAGTTATAATATTAGCAGCAACAATTTTAGTTACTCAAACATACACATTGCCAGTAAACGAGGGCAGGTAATTCTGAATTGAAGTCTAAAATATATACAAGTCAGAATAGTATCTACTTGAACCTAGCTCTATATAAATTGACATCAAATCCAAGGAGTTATAATTTTTTCCTAGTAGCTAGTAAGTATAACAATCCATGGAAACTCCTTGATCAAATCTATTTTTCCTAAGGCAGTCAATTCCTCGTGTTCTTGTGGTTGGAGGAGGCGTGGCTGGAATCACGGCTGCTGTAAGATTACACAACATTGGTTTTAATGTAACGTTACTTGAAGCCACCGACCAGATTGGAGGTCGGACGTATACTTTGAAACTCGGTAATGAATTAAAATAATATCTACAATATACATACTAAAATCCCATCCAAGGTTTTCTTTGTCGGGAAAATATTCCGTTGACATTACTTTGGCTTAAAAATGTATTTGACATTTATTAAAAGTTTTCTAAGTTGGGAACGAATAAAACCTTCCTCAATATTTTAACAAGAATTAATTAAATTACGATGAGGAATTTCTTTAAACGATAGTTAACTTGTTGTATTTTGAAAGAAATTATCAATTGACAAAGACAGAATGAAATGAATATTTGAGGTACTAAAAATTCTAGTACCTACTTAAAATTGTCCTTTCTATTCTAGTCTTTTATGAAATAAATAACATATTTAGTTGAATAGTATCAGGGCATGAAATGGGCGGCCTTTTGCCTTTTTGTCCATCGAAATTAGCAAAAAGCAGGTTTTTTGCCTTTTGGGGGGCAATCTGAACACCCTAGAGTAAGAGTACGCTTGTTGTGGCCCGGTTGTCGTTCCTGACCACAAATGATGATGATGACGGGTTTTATTCCTAAAGTAACGAATGTCAGAGTCTAACTCATTACGAAGGACTACTACAATTATGAGTTTGTAGAAACTACGACTAACTATGCTGCCCAATGCAACTAAGCTAAGATGCTTGAAATTAATTGTCGATTAATAACAAACGGATAGTTTTACAATAATCAGTTTACTATCGTCTTTAGTAAACTGGAATCACAAAACTATTAAATATATTTCAAAAAGTCAAATTCAATCAAATCAATTTTTTCTCTGTCTTGTGCGACTTGCTCGACTCAGCTCTCGTAATCGACTGCTTCGTGCTCGCTTGTCTTGCTTCTTCGTCCCTAGCTCTGCCTTGTCTAGTTCCCTCGCGTTCTTGTCCTTTCTCTCCACTAATCGCTGTGTCTGCCAAAATATCTTCTCCCGCCAGGGGCAACGCTTAAGTTAATTAATTATTGATTTTTCCAATCCTTCTGTTCACTTTACAAGCTTTCACAATAATAAAATATTGTTACGAAAATTTTTTTATACCTAAAACATGAATTTCAATAAACGAGTTCCATAATTACGTAGGTAGCGTTCGATCGCTTTTTAACTCCCCCCACTAAAATACAGATGGGAAACGGCCTGCCAAGTTTCATTCAGTAAGTGAATTCTCGGGCCCTTTCATGTTGGGCTGAAGTTTTTTGCTCTCAGCCAACCTTTAAAATTAAGTAATAAGCGGGAAAGACAGATTTTAAGACTTAATATCAAACTGGTCTATTATTTTTAAATTCTAATCTTAGCGCGCCGATCCAAGAATGTTCGAAGTGCCCCAAAAAGCCAAATTACTTTCCATAACTTTTTTTAATATTCCATAGATGGTGGACAACATACAGAAATAGGTGGCGAGTGGGTGCATGGAGAAAAAGGAAACTCTATTTTCGAATTAGTTAATCCATTGGGGTTGCTGAAACCAACTCCGTCTACAAAGGCCGTCGGACTGCTAGAAGTAACTGCATAAATATTGGTTTTGTTGCATAAATATAAATTTTGTGATATCGTTTATAAAATATTTGAAATTTAATAGCTTTAATCATTTTTATAGTTTGGGACTGAATTTGGTTTCCAAAATGGAGCAGTACTCAATGATACAGTTGGGGACAAGCTTAGGGAATTGATAGATTTCATTTGGCATGACCCAGAAGATTGGGGATCCGATTTGGAGGGAGATGTATCGATGGGTGAATTTGCTAGATTTATATTGAACAGATACAACGAAGTACATCCTATAGCTTCAGATAATGTAATCATCGAAGCAATCTACGATTGGGCTCACAGAGTTACGGTAAAGAAAACTTTGCAATCAAAAATCGAGACCGGTTTTTTTAGATTTCGAAATTAAAAGTAAATAACTTAACAGTCATGAAGTGACTTCAAATTTTTTTAATAGAATGCGGAAGAAGCATCAGACAATTGGTTTGATCTATCCGCTTCCGATGAAGGCGAACAATATGAAACGCTTGAAGGATTTGCAAACATCCCGTGGCTTCCGCCGTACTCTTATTCCAGCCTGCATCAACTTATCTTGGTAAAAGTTTTTCTTAACTGTACCTAATTTAGAAAATGCATATTTAAAATTAAAAACAGTTTCTATCAAGCAAAATTGTAATCCATGAACTTAGACGGGTAGCGTGACTGAAGATGGGATTTATGACTTGCCTGAGTGGATTAAATTGAATACTGAAGTAACCCTGATTGAGTATTCACCCCAAGCAGATGTAAGAACTCAAAATATTTACTTTTTCCCAACTCGTTTACATTTTTGCTGTCGGATTAGTAACGTAAATCATGCATTATGGTGATCGGAAATCTAAGAATGCCGGAAATCGCACCTGAATTGAAATGTACTCCAGATATATCCCATAAAGTGTCCCAGATTGCGATATTATATCTACAGGAATTTTTTATAACAACATGTATCTAATCAATAAAAATTAATCTGTTTATGCTTTCTCCACTTTACAGACTGTCAATGTCACAACTCGTGATGGGACGGTTTACACAGCAGAGCATGTAATATTTACTCCGTCTTTGGGGGTCCTTAAAGCAAATCACATGCAATTATTCCAGCCACAATTGAATGAGAAAAAACGACTGGCCATCGAGGTATATTATTCAAAATATTCAATCAATCAGTAAGGAAAACGATGTATCTGATACAACAAAGAATGACCTAATATTATAAAGGCTATGTGAATCAAATTCATTTTTGAGTGCTAATTAGTAAGATCATAATGTTTGAGCTTATTATTTGAGCCCAATTACTGAAAAGCATATAGTTAATACATGCACTCTATGCCAGTTTTGCAATTTTATTTTAAAAAATGTTAGTTTATTACAAAATTATTGATTTCTATTTATTTACAGAAAATTGGATTCGGCTCCGTAACAAAATTTGCCTTAGAATTTGAAGAGCCGTGGTGGCCTAAGGATTACGAAGGAAGATTCCTTCTCTGGAATGATCATAACTACACAAATGCCAGTTATAATTACTGGAGACCAGATATTACAAAAGAGGAATTACTGGAAGATGTTGACGGACTGCCACTATGGACTCGCAGCATTTTGAATATTTTCAATGTTGATTCTGGATCAGCTCCAAAAATAATGCGCGCCTGGTGGACGGGGATGCCTTCCAAATTGCTTGACGAGGTGGATGACGAATATCTGCAACAAACGGTCATGGCAGTCGTCCATAAATTCCTTGATGCGACATTCCCCAATATCACCGAGCCAATAAGAATGTATCGATCCAAATGGGCTACCAATCCATTCACCATGGGAGCTTACAGCTATCGAACCGTGGCAAGTGAGGAGCATGATGTCTGGGGGAGAGATTTGGCAGACCCAATTCTGCATTCTGAAACCCAACAACCCGTAATATTTAAGAATTTCATTTTCCTGATAAATTGACTTGTTTAAATTTACATTCATGGAGACCTAATGATAAATTATTTCTATTGGCATTTCAGCTTGTTTGTTTTGCTGGGGAGGCAACCCATCCAAACTACTATTCTACAGTTCATGGTGCTTATGATACTGGGCTAAGGGAATTCGTGAGGCTCCTATTATGGAGTTCTAACTGAAAAAATACCAAATTCAATATTTTCTTCTGGTATAAATAAATTCTCAAATTCCTTATGGTTTAACTGTCAATGTCATTAATACATTTTCCATGAAAAATTGATCATCATTTATTTGATTAAATATGTGGAATTGTAACCATTCAAAGTACCCCGAAGTTGCAGACAAAGCAAATACAGAGAGAACTTGATTATTTATTTAATTTAAAATTTAATTCATTTCATCCGTTCATATTCAGCCGCATTTGGGGATTTGGCTACCCCTTCTGAACACAACCGCATGGCCATTATCTTTATGTTACCCTTGCTTTTCAAAAATGTTTCAACCAGTGTTTGACTAGCCACCGGCTGGTGGCTAAAATGGTTTTAAACCTGGCTAAAATGTAAAAAAGCCGGTTAAAATAAAACACTGGTTTCAGCAGTCACCCTTTTGATGATTCGAGTGTGGAAAACGGATTTCACTATTACTTTTGGTACCTAGGTATGCAATGCTAAGTTAGCATAAACGGCTACGCAAGTTCATGCCACATGCAGGTCACTTACTACTGTTTTGTTTTTGATAGTCCTTAATTCGTGTTCGTAAGCCTTTTTAACTGTAAATTCTTGCTTTTGGGGGTCCAAATACTGCATGAAATGTATTGGTGATTTTGCATTACAGGAGCTACGTCGGCAATAATTGTTTTTGGTAAATAGTTATTTTACACTTTTTTACACGCTTTTTTATGACAATCGATAATGTATTAACGGAAAAGTCAGAAATGATATGCTAATGCTGAAAACTGATATCAATTTAAGCTATATATTTTTGAAGCAAACAATGAACTATCTAGATTGGTGATCGGCCACTTAAAAAGGTCAGAGTCTTTACAAAAAACGGAATTTACTGGATTTTGGCATGTGTTGGATTGTGTTATGGAAATGGCGCTGATACCGAGAATCAGAAAGGAGAATGACCTTGAAGACATCTAAATTGTATGCAAATACAATACCTAATATGTTTATCATTTATCAACTATGGAGCAATTGACCGTTTCGCGTCCAACTCCGGCCTTTCCATCTAAACTGACTCTGCACGCCATTCTCATTTCCATCATTTACATACTACTTACCTCAGACCTGTAGCTCTCGGCTGCTAATTGAAAGACAATAGAAATGATTAAAAATGGCGTCCATTCTATTATATTCGAATTAGTAATGGTTGAGTGAATCCATTCAATTGCTTCAACATAGAGGTCCGAGGAACTGTTGGCCTGGTAATAAACGAACCATTTACAGATTGATTTCCTCTCCCCTCTTGTACACATTTGTTGATACATGACCCCTAATTCTGTTAAATTAAGTGTCATATTTAACTCTAAATAACTCAAAAACGCAACAAAAACCAAGAACGAAAACCTATATACCTATACCAAATGTTTGGCATATATCCTAGATTCGCTCTGCGGTGGTTTCATTCTTGGCCTTTTTTGCGTTTTTTGAGTTATTTAAAACCAAAACATTTCCAAAATTTTGGAAAAAGCTTCAATATTTCAAAAGGGTTTTAACAAAATGCATACAGTTGCGACAGTGCGACAGTTAAGGTTAGCCGTCATCTGTTTGCCTCTTTAACGAACCTAACCTAATAAAAAATATCCATGCTATTGGTTAGGCTAACCTTAACTGTCGCACTGTCGCAACTGTATGCATTTTGTAATTCCCCATTTCAAAACAGATATTAATGTTCAAAAGATGTGTTAACTTTGCTGTTCTTATATGAATGTAGAGGTATATAGCATTTTTGTGACTAATTTCTTACGGGAAACCCCTTTTAGGACAAATTTTCAAAATGAAAGTCGAAATGGGGATATCTCCTATATATTATACATCAACATGGCATTTTTTGCAAAGTGTGTGTTAATTACGTAGCTTTGCATTTAAGTAAATGAATTTAGAAAAGCAGCCGACGCAAATTTTGAAAATTCAAATCGTGCTCCTTTCGTACTCCTTTCAAACTCCAATACTAGATGTCGCACATTTCATTTAAAATATTTATGATTTATTTCATTCGAATTTGTTACGTCTATTCCAAAAATAAAATTGATCCATTAAATTAAGCAGCACAAAATAGCGGAATTTCATGTGGTGTTATTGTAATATGAATAAAATATTTTGAAATTACAATATATTTTGCATAAACGGTGGGCATATTCGACAATTTATATCAGCATACAATGTATATTTTTTACGCTAAAATCTTGTTAGTAGATGAGTTGTCAGCTCTGGGAACCCTTATTATGCGAAAAGAAGGTAATTATATTCAGGACGATAATACGACGTACCAGCATCAGCATGCAGCAATACCTGCCTGCTCCAATCTCATTTTTACCGTATTGAAAATATCCCGACGTCGTCTAAATGACCCCAGTAGAACGCTTCTTATCAACATGGTACATATTATGAACGAACACTGTCTAGGATGAGTCGATCTCTAGATATTCTGGGACATATTATGAAGAGGTCGGTTCCCCACAGAGGATTTAGCGCAATTATAAAGTTAATTGGCAATTGTTAAAAAAGACAAAGCCATCAGCAGCATACAAGACTATAATAGGCGACGCTATATCAGGCGAACCCTCGGCGGCGGAAATCATAACTTAATTTACAAGATGAATATTAATAAATATTTTTCTATCAATTTCTTCATGTGAAAATCAAGATATTTTGTTTTAAATCAAAACCTTCCGAAAATGCTAGCTAAAAGTATATTTCGTTAATAATAATTTAAGTTTAAAAGTGATAATAGCGTTGGATTTAAATTTTTTAAAAATGAGTTTACAGACTGTTCCCCGGAAAACTGTAGCAATTTTAGGAGGCGGTATCACTGGACTGGCTGCTGCTTATTATTTGAAAAAGCAGTTCGATTTTGTTAAGCCAGTGATATTCGAGAAGTCCCCTCGACTTGGTGGATGGGTAAAGACCGTGTACAAAGGAGCGGGCGATGGTCCGAATGACCGATTTCAGTATGAGTGCGGGCCGAGAACAATCCGACCGGCTGGACTCAGCGGGATGAATACGTTGGACCTCCTGGAAGAAATCGGAATGGAAAAGGAAGTACTCTATGTCACGAGAGATCATCCTTCGGCTACAAATCGATTTATATTCGTGGACGGGAAAATGGTCAAACTACCAACAGATATGTCAATATTATTCAAGGCCACTCCCCCATTTGAGAAACCTTTGGTGTATGCCGGTCTTCGCGACCTGTTCAAAAGAAGGAAGGTAAAAATTATTTTGTATAAAAAATTTGTACATTTTTGAATATTTAATTCAAAAAGTATGTTTTTTTGGGAAACACTCACTACTTACACTCACTAACTTACACTCACTCACTTACACTCACTAATTTTGCAGATTATGGAAGACGATTCAATCTACAACTTTGTCAGTCGCCGTTTCGGAGAGGATGTTGCAAAATATACTATCGACCCAATAATTCGAGGTGTTTCGGCAGGGAATTCGAAAGAAATATCTGTCAAGTTCCTAATGAAGTCACTTTTTGAATACGAGCAAAAAAACGGCTCCGTTATTTACGGCTACCTCAAGGACCAACTCAAAGAGAGGATGAATCCATCCACCGTCGTTACTCAAGAAGAGGCAGTCGGCTTTTCAAATATTGCACTTTGTAGTTTAACAGAAAAGTGGTCGGTGTGGACTTTGGAGAAGGGTTTGCAAACACTGGCCGAAAAGTTGGAAGAAATTCTGGTGAGTCAAGACGCTCAGATATTCAAAAATTGTGACATCAAATTAATTAAGCTCTGCAAGGAAGGTGCTGACATCGAATACTCGGTAGAAGGCCAAGGATCCAGTAAACTGGAGTGCTCACATGTAATTAGTACAATTCCTGCTCATGCTGTGGGGGATTTGTTGCGACCTAACAGTCAAGAGTTGGGAAAATATTTAGACACTATCCACAGTATTGATGTGGATGTGACAAATGTGATGTACAAAGACGAAGGTGTGATTCCCGACGCATACGACGGATTTGGATTTCTAGTGCCTTCCATTGAAAAATCCGTTCCTGGACTTCTCGGAGTTGTTTTTGACACGTGCAGCTTCCCACAGGGAGACAGAACCATTTTGACTGTCATGAGTTACCCGCAATCCAACAGTGAGAAGGCAATCAAGTCGTATTTGGAGTCAACTTTGAAAATCACGCGAAGTCCCGATGATTTTATAACGCAAACGCTCGTAAAATGTATTCCACAATACACTGTAGGACACTACGATAGAACTCAAAAAATTAGGGAAATAATCACCCGGGAAGATTTTCCGTTGACAATGATTGGAGCCTCTTTTGATGGTGTGAGTGTTAATGATTGTATTTTTAGTGGAAAAAATGCTGCAGATGGTTTAGTGCATAAAATGGAGAAATAATAAATACAAATGAATTTAATTGTGAGATTGTCTTACATGTTTATTAAGTTAAAGGCTTGTTTTAAAGTTTCTTGAGAATAATTAGAATAGACATAAGGAGGTAACAGTTGAGATTCGAAATATAATAGACATTCTAGTAATATAGTTAAACTTTCCCTTCCCTGATTTTCCAAGACCTTTTCGTAAGCAGCATTGAATTTTGCACCATAAGAATCCAGTTCAGTAGCTAAAGTTTCAAGATTGTAAAATTTTTGACAGCGGGGACAATTTCCTTTAGAATCCAGGGCAGAATCCAGTATTTCTTTGAAATCAGTTTGCAGACTGAGATTTTTCCTGCAAGAAATACAAGTAAATGGACTGTTGTCTATTTTTTTCAATTGGGCAACAGTTGGCCATTTGAATTGGCAGGCGACACATGTACATTCGAAGTTGTAGTGGGATTTCAAATGTTTCTGCCTTCCAGGAAATCCTTCAATTGCATAATGCGGACCATAATTATCCAAAACTTCATCTCCAGCATTTATTTTTCGTATGGCTACCACAGCATTGTGGCCATTGGCTAAGGTAACTCTTGTTACATTGGGATCACACGAGTGATTGATTAGAGACAGCAGGGAGAATGCACAAGCACCGTAGTCATTTGTTACTCCACCTTTGATTTCCTCCCGGGTTGGCTTTCCGTAATTAACTAGTTCCAGTTCATTCAGAGAATGTGCGTTGCAAGGGAGATTCATTTGATGCAGAAGTAACAACGACGTGACGAAATCCACAAACATTCCCATCTCCTCTTCACTCTCATATTTTGGCACAGTGAAATAATTCGTGTGTTTCTTCAGCAGATCTATAATTAATATTGACTCGAGACTATATTGACACAATTCCCGTTCGGTAAGTACTTCGTCGTGGTAAATTAAATTAAAAATTGTAAGGTAATCCGATGAGCTGTAAATCCCATCTTTGTTAAATCCGAGTATTTTTTCTTTGGCATCCTCTTCGTCATTTTCATCACTGGGCAATCTCATTACATTTTCTTTCCAGAAATCATACACTCCCAAGGGACCCATTTTAGTCACAATTCTTAAAGCCAGAAGCAGTATTCGTGACAGACCCATATTGTGCAGACGAGAAGATATTTGGCATTCGTATTGGTGAACTTCGTGACCAGAAACAGAACAGCTTTTGCTGCAGTACATGACCTAATAAAGTATGAAAAATATAAGTTTAAATGATTTACAATTTTTATTGACATTGAAGACATTTCTGAAGATCTTTTAAAATGTCACAATGCTTACAAAAACGCAATCCTTGCAAGGAATGCCACAATCATAAAGTTTTGCTTGGCAGAAGTCACAGCGATTCAAACTGAAAAGAAGGTGCTTGACTAAAACTTTAGCAAATGGGTCTTCAACAATTAAAAGTGTACCTGGATACATTTTTATTCATTAATTATGCCATGACAAACGATATTGCGTCTATTATTCCATTTTAAGCAAACAAATTGGAATTTACCTGGATTAACATCTTCTGTCATCCTGACATGTCGGCCCCTATCAGGATGATCTTCCACCGTAACATATTTTTCGGCGGATGGTATAGTTTCGTTGATTGTCTTCAATGTAAACTCCGAAGGTATACGGCCTAACCGTAATTCTTGAACAGATATTGATTCGTTTGTTCCCAATCGATCGTGGCATTTCTTCTTTCGTTCCACCAGTTTTTTCTTGACATTATTGTTTTCCACTTCTTCCTCAATTTTTCCATATCCAGCAGCATCCCACGACAATTCTATGTCTTGCAAGCAGTCTTCAATACGATTCAGTTCCAGAAGACAAGCAGATCTATTTGCAAAAGCTAAAGTTAGTTCCTCCCCATCATCCGGAGGGGAAAAGCACAGAGAGAGATTATATCCTCGGAGTGCAGATTTGAGATTCTTCTTTTTGTAGTAGTCATTTCCTCTTTTACGAAGTTCTTCGGCTATTGATGCGCTTTTTAAATGTAATGGGCTTTCTATTTTTTCTGGAAATAAGAGCACAAATATTAAATAGTTTCAAAAATGCACCAGACCGATGTAATCTAAATTATCACATCTTCAGCATTTGTTAGCCAAAAGAGATAAACTAATGTTTGTATCTACAGGATTCAAGAAACGGTTAAATTAAGATTTTTTTTCACTATTTTCGCAAAAATGACACTCATTCGTCAGTGTCAGTCATATAATTGAAAAAATATATCATTTTTTTTATATCAGTGTCAGTTTCTCACCAACCTAGAATTGACTTAATTTGGTTTTCAGTATGTAGTCGTAAAAGTCTGATCCGTTCGACGCTGCTCTTGGTTTTAGTCAATTTGTTGATTGTCCATTTTTCTAAAAATTGTGTTCGGATCTTCTTATAGTCCAATTTACATACAGAGTATTCTCCATTCCAAATTAGTGATACAGGATCCATCTTCGAAGTGATCATTGGTCATTGCCATTCTGTGTTTTCGTCACCACCTGCGTTATTTGTTGCCTTGCAGCGTTAAGAAGCTGTTATTAACAAATTAAAATTGTCTTTATTAAAATCCACAAAAATATCAAAATACTATGTAGGTATTATTATCGAATTATTATTATACATGATATAAAAACAATAAATCGACGATGATAATATCATCATCATAATATCAGTATATATTGATTTGCTTTTCCAAACTACAAATAGATGATTAAGAAGATTGTTTCAATGACTTACGTAAGTATTATTGTGTTAACTTGCAATGCCTAAGTACACAGCAAAGGACCATCCACTGAAACGGCAATCTATCCATCTACCATGCTACTGACTACTAGAAAACTGAACTGAAATCTAGACAGCTGATTGTGCTTTTCTGAACTAGCGGTGAGAGTAAATAAATAAAACCGACCGGCCACAGGCACTGACTGAAACAATACACGTCACACGTACTTTTTTACAGACTGATGACATGTGAGGCTGACAATGGTAATTTAATACCAAGTTATGTGACTTATGGGTGACTAGTCAGTCACTGCTTAACGATGGTAAATAAGCATGCCAAACAGTCCCCAGATATTGCACGATTGCCCGAATTTAACACAGCGAACGAATGAACGATTCAACGAAAATGGTCTTTCAACCGACAGCCACATTGAGCTCAGCCGCTGGGCGAGATAAACTATTTGTGGAATGCACAGAAATCTATCAATCTAAGAATGAATGATATACTACGTAGAGAAAGGTATTAAATTTTAGTACAACTATACTTGACATAACGAAATGAACGAAATGACAGGATAAGTTACAGGAAGCTGTAAACGGAAGAAAAGTTTCCATTCCTCACACTTTTTACTCACGCTTCCCGGGCTTTGCCTTTCCACAATGCACAGAAGGAGCTGATCGAAATGCGCATGGAAGCTCCAGTACTTTTCCACTCCTTAACATGGTAAAGTCCTACTTAAAATTTTCCATGGCTTTTTGATGCAGTTAAAACCGTTTGAGAGTTTTCATATATCTCATTAGAATCGTCATGTTCAAATTATAATTGTACTTACAAGGGCCGACCGTGTTCGATACTATAGTTTTTAGTCGGTTGAAAATCGAAACTTAACATGAGAGAGATAGGAAATTTCAAATTTAAGCCCGCCCCTACCTCTTCCGTGAGCAAAACGATACACGAACTGTGGACAGTGGACGAAAGCTTTCGTACAATAAAAATAATTCAGTTCCACTAAATTCTTAAACACAGACAGGTATGAATACGTCCGGTATAGTTATAATATAATACCGTTCTACGCATATGGTATGAATAGGCTAGAAGCAGTATGCTGCCAGTGAATTTGCGATATCATCAAGCTGAAAAACTGGGGACACCACTTCAACAACCAGTGATGCCACCAATATAGGACATATCGGAATCGGAACTATTGCAGCTTACATGAAATCAAGTGCTAATTAATTCGTATTCTACCCTTTGGTGGGATGATTTTGAATGTATCGTAATATCGTAATATAAATACCCAAAATGGATTAGCATGGAATGTGACATGTGAACATAGCAAAAATCAACCTCAAAAACTGCTAATACAGAACTTGCCACATTTTAATGTTCCATTATTTAATATTTAATAAACAGCCAATATTATGTGGAAGAAATTAGTGTCGATAGACAGGTTCCTTATAAATGTACTTCTCAAAACCTTAATTGTTAAAATTATGAGCATTTTGAATCAATTTTAAAACAATTAAATCGTATTACTGTTCATCCAAGTAAATTAGTCAGTCCAGTATGGCATTTTGCATGTTAATCAATATGAACCCTTATCTTTTCCATTTTCTACAAAAATTTTTACGTAACTATAGTTACGTACATCCAAGTAACCTTATAGATTTAGGGCTGCCTAATGTACTTGGATGAACAGTGGTTGTGCTGTAAATTAAATTATTATACGTTATTGATTTTCCCGAATCGTTTTCGATTAAAATCCCCGCACGCTCTCCCCTCCTTAAACTATATTCATTATTCCATGATGTTTTTATAGTTTTATAAATTTCATTGTACTTGGCTTAGATTTAGCTGTAAAATGTGAATTTTATTGGCCGTGTCAAGGGAAACTACTATAATTGTTTATATTATCCTGTTATCTTTATCTCCTAGGTCAAAGGTATTGGGATTGTGTTACGAATTACGAATCATGATGCCCGTCGACCAGTGTTGGGTTTCGGCTGAGTGTTTATGACTGTCGGCTGAGGTTAGAATTCTCTGACCGCGAGTTTTAGCTTTCAGCTTTTCATTTACGAATATCCAGCTTTCACCATATTGCATTACTTATTGCAAGCAATACAATCCTGCTCCTGATATTTTCGATTCTATTCTAACTGCATTTCCTTTAATTCATTTCATTTCAATTATTCGTGGAAATTATCTGTTACTATCATAGAAATAGAAATATAAAATATCAAATCTCAATGTTATAAATTCTGAACCCGGCCCAAATCATGGATGTTATATATATTATGACACTGATCATGTGTATGGTATTTACTTTGACTTGGTACATTTTGGAACGTGTAAGAGCAGCTTTTTACAATGAAAGTTTTATTAAAAGGTATTGAAACTCAAAACATAATTAACAGCGTACATACATAATGTACAGTAGTAATGGGACGACGGAGCCACACTCCGGCAGCCATCTTGGATTCTTTGGCTCGGCGACTCACACTCCGCGGCAGTCATACACGTATACTAACCTAACCGCTTACACTCC
>JABASH010004335.1:0-14262 GCA_019776445.1 Tomocerus maximus | reverse complement strand
GTAGCTGTCATAATTCCTTATAAAGAATGCAAAATTCACATATTTCAAGGGATTATACACATTTATATAGGAATCATGATATTTTCCACTAGTATTCCTACTCTTTGAACTGCTGAAATAGACACCCGGCTTTAAGTAACTCTTTCTTGAAAATTTTATTTCCCAAAAAGTATAGACACACAAATATTAAACTAGTATTATTACTATATTACCAATCTTTTAATAAAAAATTGCCATTATTTAAATGATATTAATTGCATGTCCATTTATCTACTTACTTGTAGTATTAAAGGTAATTCCATGATAGTGTAAATTATTTGAACGGTAGTTACACAAGAAAAGGCTACTGTTTGTATCTACCGAAATGTCAAGTGACTGTCTGAGTTATGTAGAAACTTAATCCCTTAAATGGGGATGTAGATGAAAACGTTAGCATGCATTATAGCTCTTTCGGCAGAGATTACAGATACTTCAAAGAAAAAATAGTTTATGTGCACATCGTTATGAATGTTGTGTTGCAATTGCGAGTATGCTAGTGTCGGTAGTTAACTCCAGAGGAATACTAAATGAGTAGATTTGGAAATCTTTCAGTCACGTTGTAGAGCGTCTTAAACACAAAGCAAGTAAATAAAAATAAATCTAGCTAAAAAATTTGAATATTTTTTATATTCAGTAGTTGTAATTCAGCGAGTGCGGCAACGGAGCTTAAACTGAAAGTGCTAAGACAGTTTTGTTTACGATTTGATTAGTCTCTCCCTCAAGACTAAAACAATGAGACAAAAGTATCTCTATCTTTACACCCTACGCATGTCAACGTTAATAAATATTCCTTTCATATGCATATCACGTCTAGAAATCAATTTCGGGCTCTTTTAATCCTTGTGAGGAAAATTGTCAGGGCTGCTACAAATACAAATCATGTGGCTACAGCCACAACCTTGCATATTTATATGTCATGCAATCGCAATTTCAGATATGCATGTACATGCAATGTGTCAATTGCACGTATATCTTTGAAATACACAATTAAAACAGTCATGGCTGTGTCAATGTACTTAAGGCGAAACGCAAAGCTTACTGAAACCGTAAAAATTACTGAATCTGAATGCAATTTTATGATTGTCAGAACCTTTTATTAATCAGCAAAGTTTAATTCTAGGTTTTAGCAATTTCTGTATGTTATTACTATTTTTGACATGTGTAAATTATTCGTGATGTTTCATTGAACGGTTAAAATAGTGTGTGTATGATATGGCCTATTAGTAATCAATGTTGGATTTAATTTGCACTTGCAGTGATAAATTGGTTTAGGCATTAGAAATAGCTAATATAGAAAGGTGTAAGTATAGATATAATATGCAGTTTTTGATTAATGAAAGATTGCACACAATGGAGAAGATTAATTGATACTCGTCGATATTTTCTCGTGATTAGTTTTGTGTTAATCTGAGTAAGGTGTGTGGGGATTGTGTGGCATTTATGATGAGATAATGCCCTGTCATGTCAAGCCAAGTTTATTGTTCTAAGGTATATGCATTATTATGCCATTCGTCTTAGTCAAAGTTTGTGAAGATAGACAGAGCCCTTACAAAAGAATATTAAATATTATCTCTCCAAAGTTTTAATGTATAAAGCTACTTGAGTTGGTTGGTTGTCTCTGCAGAGTACAAAGGCCTGAATGGACTTGATTGTTTACATGTGTCTCTCTGTGCAGGACGCAGTTTATTCGTGCACACATTGATATATTTTTTACATTATGTACTAAATGGATAAGCATGTAATTTTACCTGTTTATAGTATTTGCGCTGTAAGACAAGAAAAGTTAAAGTACCCGAAGCCACACCTTAATTAAAAACTATTTTCTCACCACAGGTGTGCCGAGAATGTGGAGATATTCCCATGGTTTTGGTTGCCAACAAGGTCGACTTACAGAAGCAAGCTGTCGTTGACAGGTAAATGGCTTTTGTATTACATTTATCTCTAAACTATGTACTCTACTAATATTTTAATGGCCACTTTTTATATTTATTTTGTCTTTTATTGGAGAACAGTTGCAAAAGTTTTATCGCAAATTGCAGATCCATTATTTATTTACGTAGAAAGTCCAATAGGTCAACAAATTAGATGCCAGGTTTGTTGGCCTTGTTAACTCACTGAATTCTTCAATGCACATTAAATTGTATAATCTATACTTCATTACTTACCAACCTGTATCCGCCCACACACATTAATTCAATTAAAAAGTAATATTATTTGTAGTAGGTAGTAATAATAACAGAAAAGTAGTAGTTAGAACCATTTTAAACGGATTCAAAAGAACTATGGTCATTGCTCAATGATGTTAAAGGGAGCTATAATTTATAGTACCTACTATAGCATTATTCGAATGCTAAATGTATACTTTTCATCAACTAAGAAACAAATGAATTTACAAATCCATTATAGCGTCCTTTAGACATAATAGGTACTTAAAACAGTGATAATGATAATCTGAAATCTAGGTACAAATTGAAGCATAGAAAACTTTTAAAAGTTAAAAAATTAACAATGAAAAATTATTGTTAACATGTGGAACAGTTACCTAGACCTACATCGGCTATAATATCTGACTTATTCTGTTACTGGGTTTCCATTTCCAATTGCTATGTTTGCATATCCATTACATTTATAATTGTACTGTGAGTTCTATCATTTTCATTCTCAATTTCTACGTATGTACTTCTTCTGACAATTAATTGTTCATTCCCTACGTGAGTTTGTCTGAATCAAAGTGTTATAGCTCAGTGAGTATGTTCCTAATGAATTTAAGTTCGTGGAAGGGGTGGGCAAGCTTGGGAAATTAGGTCTGCGATTTAGTCCACGTTTGGCACGGTTGACTCGTGCTACGCATATTCATATTATACCTTTTACAAAATGTATAACAAATGCAGGAAATTTAATCCACACTTATACTATCATTCTTAAACGGTTGAATCCAATATTATAATGCTGTACCTATAAATTGTAGTAACAACGAGAAGTTAAGCTATATAAGTGTTAGGCAGGCATATGTATTAAAAATCCTTTATGATACTAATGGCACATCCTGAGACGAGAGAGACACACATAAAATAACTTGGACTCTATTCATTCATGCATTAATTTCTTCTTGAACATTGTGTTTTCAGGTCTTCAGTTTACAGTTCAATTTTTCAACACGCACATGATTTGTCCCTAACAATTTATTTCATATCACATATTAATGCCCTGAATTTTTAACCCATAAATTGATTTTTTTCGTGTCACAATTTATGTCAAGTATGAAACGGATTTCTGGAATTGCTCTAGGAGTTGCAATATTGATTATTTAAATCAGAGAATTTTGTATTACAAATGCCTCTATGTATTTTGTAGTCATTAATTTATATTTCTGACTACAGCAATTACAGATATGCGTATTTTACATTTTTATCACATGCATTTGTAGTTTTTGATGGAAAAATTGTAATAATTTTAATGGAGTTACACAGTTCTGGTAGTGAAATGATAGTAAAATAGAATGTTAATTGTAAATTATTGCGGATGAAATGTATTTGTGCATAATAATAGTGATTGTGTGTTATTTAGCGCGGAGCTAGAGGCGATGGCTCGTTCCCTGGGAATAACGAAGCTGTTTAAGACATCCGTGAAAGAAGACTTGAATGTGAACTCAGTGTTTAATCACCTGGCCCAGCTGCACGTGCAGTTTGTGATGAGTCAAGGGGAAGAGGAAGAGGATGACCTGCTTGGACAGACTGAAGACGACTCAGCACACATCTTCGGGAACAACAACAAATCTTCAAAGGCCAACAAAGCATCAAAGAATTCTTCAAAGACCAACTCAAACAATAAGTCACTTTTCCGCAATCCAGTCATTCTCAAGTCAAATTCGCAAATGGGAAACGGTAATGGAGGCGGAGGAGGAAATACTGGGAATAACAATCCTTCGAGAGGGTTCTTCGCCACGGCTCTGGGAGTCAAGTCTAAAATGTCCAATAATAACACGAGTAATAGTAACAATCCCCATCAACAATTACTTCACCATAATAGTAGTAATATCAAAAGCAACATCAGTCACTTCACGAATAATAGCAACGGTCAAATTGTTCACCATCACACACCGCACCATCATTATTCGGCCTATACTAATGGATATCCAATGGGCGTCGCTGCCAATCGTTGGAATGACACTATGCCCTTCCGTTTGGACATGGTCAAAGGAAAAAAGAGACGACGGGAATCCTGTAGTATTCTTTAGACACATTTTCATCCATAGACTGTATTGCATTCTTTTGCTAGAAAATTCATTCAGAAAACCCTTCAAGAAGAATATTATTATACTAGATTACCCATATATAATGCTACCATTAATTTACTTTGCTTATTGCTTGTCATATAGTGAATGGATAATGAACTGTTATGTTTTATAAATGAAACTTAAATATATTTACGTATATTATGCCTATATGCACTCAGACACGTAAATATATTTACTTAATATTCTACGGTTACTGTATACCTATATAGATACATAATTATTACTTTAGTATATCTATTCTCACTCTGTGGACTGCATTAATTTTACTGTTTGCTAATTGATACGAGGGAATTGACTTTGCTACTGAAGCTTTGAACATTAATGCAAAAGAATAGATTCTCCATATTTCTTTTTTACTAAAACCATATTGTCAAAACTATTCGTTTTGTTAATATTTACGGAAGTTAAGCTTTCAAATTCATATTCTGTAACTATTCAATCTATTACTAGTGAGTTCTACAAGGTAATCTTATTTATACACAAAAATACTAATATTATTTGCAATTATTATTTCTTTCCTCTGTCATGTTATGATTAATGCCAATTTATAGCGTAATAGCTAGCGACATACTTATAAGTAAACCTTTTCATTGCCGAGTGAGACCTAAATCAACAGCTTATTGTTAAACGCAGTAGAATCGATTTATGTAGTTTATGTATAACAAGGCTTGTTAGTAAGAGATAATGCTACTATAGAAGGTATTAACCAATGCTTTACTTGTGTGTATATTGTATTATTTAAAGTTTGTTACTAACTCCATAATTTCAAAAAAACTATTAGTCTTAATGAATACTGCATATAGGTAAAGATTGTATCTCATTGTGTATATTATGTAATCGTGCCCACTATTCCTACTTAAGGAACAGAAAAACTTGAAGGCACATGCATTCCCTATACATCGTTTTGTTGTCCGATTTGAATCATTCAATAAAAACATGAAATTGTTCTCTTGCCTTTTGTCATAAGTTTATTCCAGACACTCTAAAGATATTACTATCACATGCACAGGCTGTCGACGACAATCGATGGATTCTATGAATTAATGCAAAACCCATCAACCATTATTCCTTTAAAAGCCTACTATTTTGTATTTGTATGTGTCAAATCTTAGTACCAAAATGTCCCTACTCGATATAGTATTTAACTAAGAAATGTTTTATATTTTACCATTCCATTCCGGCAGTAATACCAACTTTTTCTTAAGGCGGGTCTGAGAACATAAACGCTATAAGGTCATGGGTGTATTATTTCCCAAATCTGCACCAAAGTAATGTAGCAGTATAGAAATATCGACAGGTCACTTCAAATCAGGCAGCTAATTGAAGTACCTAATGATAGCTACAATGAATATTATTTTCTAGACTAATGTAATGTACTTATTAGTATACTATAGTATCTCACACTACATTTTGCTACTGAAAAAATGTAAAACGAGGTTAACCTCATTTGTCTCTTGAAGAATAGGCAATAAACATCTAGAACTGATTTACACAAAGGAGAATGTACTAAAGCCATATAATATGGATAAAGTTCATAATTTACAATATCTAATATCTACAGATAGATACATTAAACGCTTACTCAGTTCCATACTGGATCTGGGCTTGATTAAATATAGCAGTACATAGGTATTACGTATTAACTTTATATTTAATCATTTATTAAACTGCATGCATAATATTTTATAACATCACATTTGAGAAGCATTCTTGTTTGAATCCTTATTACTATAATATTCTATAGCACTTTATAAAAAATTATTGATATTTGACAGCGAAAGAGAGACAACTGACATCCAAAGTATCCACCAAAGGAAAGGTCCACAAAATGTTTAGGTCAAAAAAGCTGCTATTTGTCAGCTTAATGCTAATACTTGTAAAAACCGTTGCAAGTGGGCACAAGGACCGCGGACATATAATCATCCATCATGCAAATGAAGCGCAGGTAGGGGACAGCTGCGACTATGGAGCCTTTAAGTCTTCGGCCGAAGAATATCAGAAAGCTGAAGATTCAAAGGATATTGTTGCAACCACCCGAATATTGGACAATCGGATAGAAAAAATCTGGAAAAATGACCCAGATGTAAAAAAGAACTGCTGGACATCAAATATTAGTAAAAGGTGTCTGCGATGTGACTTCTCTACTTCACGTTGTGAATGTGGACATATAACAGATCCATCCAATTGTCGCCCAATAAATGAAAAATGTGTCCTTTTGTGATTGTATTTTACAATTCGGAGGAGCAAACTGATTTCTAACATTCCGTTATCCTGTATGCAAAATTCTAACAAACACAGGCTTAGTTTGATATTAATTAAGTCCTTGTTGTTTATAAATCAAACTCTACAATTGGCATGTTAGATAATACTGCAATAAAGTTGGGTGAATACTCATTGACATTTGTTTACAATTTTATTTGTTTAAACTGAGTAATGTTTGTCTTAAAATTACAAGCTGTGAACAAGTTTCCGAAACAGTGACAAATAATTATCTCCATCAAAAAGAAAGCCATTGAAAGAGAGCAACCTACCATGAATAAAATAAAAGGACCTTTGACATGAACGATTTCCATTTTTATGTACTGTTTTTGAAAAAAGTATTTCAGATTCAAGCTTTTGATCGCTGAACTAGTAGCTAAGATTTTTGTTCTCCTTACATGAGCGTCCATGAGCAAATTAAGAATTCCATTACTGTATAAAATGTTGAAAATGTTAGAGATTCTAGATTGAAATGGCCCATTTCTAATCAGCCAAGCCATAGAAGATTTTATTTCTTCTTTAGAAATAACATAGGCTTTCTCATTCTTTACTTTTGAAATAAATTGTCCAATAATCATCATTTCTTGCTCAAAACTCAAATATGCTTCGTTGTTTTCCATCACTCTGACAAACATTTCTTTCAGGTCAGTAGCGACATGTTTTTTATGAGGATCTTGCAATTTCTTCAAAATGGTGCTGTAAAATGGATTCTTATTGAATTTCAATTCAGTTGTGAGGATTTCTTCTCCTAAAGTCTTAAATGACGTGTTTGTGGTGTATCCATATTTAGAAAATACTTCCAGTTTCTTTTCTGCCAGTTGTTGAAATGTTTCTATCACTTGGGTTTCAGTTTGTTGCATCAGAAAACTTATCAAACCTCCTCTGTACGTTTCTGACACGAGCAAACAGTAAAACAACCAAGGAGCAAATATATATCGAAACACAGATCCGTTAAAATAAACGGAATATTTTTCTTGGGCCTGATCAATCAACGGTCGAAAAATAATTCCGTAAGAGTTGCAAAATGTAGTTAAAAAATTAACTTTTTTATACTCCGTCACAATTAATAGGGATACCAAAATACTTATGACAAAAGTGAGGACAAAGGAGACCAAAATGACATTGTAGCCCAAAGGACCTTTGATTGTGTTGAGACTTGTATCAAGGGCTATTTCGCTTTTGGTAATAAACTTGATGTTGAAAGACACACCAAAATAAAAGGGTTGATAGCGATATATAAGACTTTTCACCATTGGTCCGTAAGCATTTAGAATTATAGTATCGTCACCAGACGGACACATTACCGGACAACCTTCTAATGTGATATTTAACTGATGAACCAGGTAATGTAGTATGTAAAAAGTAAAGAAATAATTTTTCAATTTAGCATAGGCCTTCATTGGGGGCCCAATGTTTCGTATAAACAAATCTGAAAACTGTGGTTTCAAAGTATTCACTTGGGATACTTTAACTATTGCCCCGTTGAAACTATCCCGACGAAACTTTGAAAGAAACTGAATAAAATCCAATGCAGATATTCTGTCCCCATTTGATGCGTGGATATGATTGTCTAACACTAGGAAAATTCTTCCTGGTGTGTCACAGTCCAAAAACCGTTTTTTTGATTTGAAAATCAACTCCTCATCGTAGTTTGCACCAACGAGAATGGAATTTGTGGCATCATGTATGCCAGAAAAGTCGAAAAGCGATGAAAATTCTGAACAATTATTATGCAGTATTTTCCCTGTATCTTTAACAAGAAATATAGTAACCGAATTGGGTTTCTTACTGTGCTTTAATATTTGTCTGTTTCTTTGTGTTGATATTTTGTCGTCAATTTCGCGAGTAAAACCTGGGAAAAGATATTTCGCATGCAAATTGATTATAGCTTGGAAGTCGGACATGCAGCCCTTTCCATCCCCATAGTATACAAAATTAATACTTTGAAAATCTGGGGACTTGGACAAATTTTTCCAAATATCAAAATTAAAATCGCAATTCGTGTATTCGCAGTGTAACGATTTTGGAAAGTTCATATAAACAATGACGGCTATTGCGTACCGAGAGAACTTAAAAGAACCCAACAGTAATAGTGATATCATGTTTTATAACTTAATCTGATGGAAAAATTTATGAAATGGGATGTGCTTCATATATTTAAATCGGGGCTTACAAATTACAATGGAATCCGCTATGCTATACATTCGTTCGAGACAGTGACAGAATGCTAACTACGGCAGCAGGACACAACAAGGAATGGTAATTACTGAATAGAAACTAAATAATTATCTTCCTTAGTAGATTGTTTTTTCGCACAATGCAATGCCATATTTTATTCACATATTTTCTGTTAGAAAAACTTTATTTTTTACTTAAATTCACTTACCAAACAATGTTTGTATACGATTGTGAATGTGAACTTCATATAACAAGAAAAGTTTAGAACTTATTATGACTACGGTCATTCTTTACAGTTTTAAGAATTTTCGGTACAAGTTATGAAACCTTGATGTATAATGCATACCAATTCTGATATTTCTGAATTGTTACCGACCAAATTGTTTTCTTTTGCAATAATTTTATAAGCTGTTTATCACGAAAACTAAACGAAACTCAGTGCGAAGAAAATGAAATGATTATCGAGTGTTCCATTTCGAAACAGATCCTTCCCTGTCTATAAAGCGAGGTCCTGGTATAAGGAAAAATAGTCTACCAAATATATTGATAGCATCCATGAAAATCATAGTGGATCTGAAAATTTAAAGGAATGGTCATGAATTACTTTTATTTACTCAAATTGAATGAATTATCACTAAATATTTATTCTTACCCATTGATAGGATCATGATATCCTGGATAGAATTTGGCATGATGAACGATCTTGTTAGAGTTATACATAAACATGAGAGAAAATAATGCCACTCCTCCGTGCATGAAAGTCCGATACAAGATGTTGCTGTAAGGAGTCATTCTTCCCCCCAGCATGTAACCTTTATTACCCAAAACATATTCACCTTAAATATACAGACTTTACATATCACGATTTTCTTTTACGAAACAATAGAAAATAAGTATTCACCAATAAATGCCACAAGGACTACATTTCTGCCAATTGACAAAGGCTGTTCCCATCCTCGAAAGGTATGAGCGGTCGTATTGCTCCCGATGATTGCCAAGCTCCCGCAAATTCCAGTGGAAACAAATGCAGCTCTGCTGACAGAACAACCTCCGAGAAGAACTATAGGTGCTAGTGTTGCACCTATAATCACTGACTGAACTACGTATAGAAATTGCTTCAAACCAAATTGTTCAGTGAATTCTACTTGCCTGTTAATTTATGACAAAAATCTTTAGTGTTAATTTCATGACTGGATTGGTTAGCTGTAGAAAAATAGGTAATGGCTTACGCTAAAGTAGTTCCAATGATAAACTGACTTGCAAAAGCCCCAAGAATGAAGGCCATACTATTATTCACCACTAGTCTCAATAATCCACTATTTTGTTGCAATAATCGCATGCAGAAAACGCTGGAACAGAGAGACAGCATTACAGCTCCACCAAAATAAAGATAGGTTGTCACAATTCTGGTTTGAACATATTCAGGCAGCACATTGAAATCTAAAGGGTTTAATTGGCCTACACCAAAGACATAATGGGCAAATCCACCAGCGGTCAATACTACTATCCCAGAAGCCAAACACTGACCTACACAATAATTGTTTTATATCTCGTTAAATGTAACATACATAATATTTGGAGGATTAACTATAGTTTTATAGGATAAATATAAGCTCTGCATCTGCACTACACTTTACATTAATATGTAATTATACTACTATTACTGTTTAACGATATTAAAGAAAAAATATTGTACCAATTCCGACAGCAAATCTTCCCGTAAGATTGGAACCATGTTCTAACTTTGAAATGGTAATTGCCAAACGTTGGACGAATCCTCTTCTTTGTAAAAGTGACTGATCAGTCTTAAAACTCCTTTTTAAGCTGAGTTTCACTAATAAAGGTTTTCTAATGACAACACGAGCACTTCTAACTAAATTGCACGACATAAACATCTTCACTGTAACAATTTACTTTGTAAAAAGATAGGATGTAGAAAGTATGCTTCTTCTACTCTTGACCTTTATACTATATTTTTCTGACCTGAATCAGAAAAATATAATCCCCTTTAGCCCTTTAGTGGACGTTAACAATAATAATTAATTCTGGAAGGTGTAGACAAATCTTGTACAACGAAATGCCTGATTCGTTTTGTGCTAAATATCGAAAGTAAGTACATAATCCAAGTCAACACAGAAAATAACAATGATTGCCTGGTAACTCTGATTAGTCGGATTGAAAAAACTAACTCTAAATTGAAGAGAAAAGACTGAAAGTGAAATTGAAACAACACAATTTAGTTGAATATTTGGATTAGAATACTCAAGGTGGCCACGAACCATAATTTTATTTAGATCAAAATAGCTATTCTTTTACGAAATTTACAAATAAATTCTTGCATAAATACATAAATGTCTGCACAAGTATAATATATATAGTAACGTTTGACAGGTGGTATAAGTTAGTTTACTAATCATCGCATCAGTTTAATCAGTAAAATTACAAAAGCTACAAAATTGTAGCCTTTCATTCCTTAAACAATTACGCATATCTAATTTATTATGTTGTTTTTAATGTCGGCATAATTAATTTTGAAAGAAAAGCGATTTTATACATTTTACTTTTTTCGGCCTCCACCCATAGCTAAGATTTGCACAATTCTAACAAATATGTTGACAGTGTCCATGAAGATGGAAATTGATCTGTAAAAAATTGCACACAAATGTTATCAAATTACACTATATAGTTAGAGAAACATTTAATAGAAGTACCAAATTGTATTCGAACTTACTCGTTTACTGGATCATAATATGGACTTTCTTCAGCGTGTTTCACTATTTTCTGAGTATCGTAAAGCATCATCCCAGAAAATAAAAGAAGACCTCCGTAAAGACTAATGGAGTAAATTGTCGCCCCCAGAGCAGTAGTAGCCGGTAAAAACATCGATCCTATGTATTAAAAATTATGTTAACCAAATGACGTTAATAATATTTGAATTTTTGTGACAATCTCTATTGAAATAGTAACTGTATACCCAAAGATGAGGCAAAGACAACTCCCAAACCAATGGCTAAGGGTCCTCCCATTTTAAGAAACTGTTCACTGGGAGCACAAGCTGCGATCGCACTCAATCCACCAACTGTATAGAAAATATATTGTAGAATGTAGACATATCAAAATGAAACAAATAATGATAATAAATATTTTCCCAGATCGAGATCATAATAGTAACATACCGACTCCAGCAGTCATGTATGCAGCCCGCAGTAAAATTGGGCCGCCCATCATGCATAAAGGTGCCAGAACCTTTTAATCACAAAATGTATGCTTATAATGAAAGATTTGTCATTTGTGAACAAAATAATCAAAAAATGAGTAACAATGACATGAAACATTTATTATATTTAACTCACGACTCCTACGACACCAGAATGGACCATCCAGCCAATTTGTTTTGCTCCAAAGCCTTCCTGATACGGCAAACCTCTGTATTTAAGACAAGGTTATTAATTTTAAGGATCATTTCATTCAATTGGGCAGTTTTAACAGTTCTTTAACTACAATTGTGATTTATAAAGACTTAACTAATACGATACACGACGAAAGAGCAAAAAGATTATGTACCTTACAATCATACTACTGCCAATCATTGCAGCCAAGCTACCACCCAAAACAAGCCAAGAATTTTTCATCATCAGATTCATCAGAGCTGGAGAGCGGAATGCTGCGGCAGCCGAAGCAGCAGTAAAAGCAATAGAGCCTCCAAAGTATAAATAGGTGGTCTTAATACGCTCTCGAACATACTGTGGCCACATCATAGAACGGTCGACGGCCCCTTGGCCAGCAGTCTTAGAAAGTCCGAGCCCATAATAACAAAGTGCTCCCAATCCGAATACAGATGCGCCAGCAACCGCTCCTTGTCCTGCATTAATATAAAATTTTCTTAATATTTATATAAAAATGTCATGTTATGTTGTCAAAAAATTATTTAATTTTGTATCGTACCAATTTTAAACGGTGTTCCACTGGTTGGGCCCATTGCTCTGTCTTTAAGACCAACTCTTTCTCTTGCTCGACGAATAAATTGCCGTTGCTCATTCTGCAGAAGATTTGTGTTTGTTCTAAAAGTCCGAATGGAGCCAGATATGGCTATTTGTTTACAAGAAATTCCGGCATTTCCAATTTGCGACAATAATGGCTTTGAAGCCATTGCTACTGTAGCCGACCGACCGAGGGCAAGAGCACTTGCAAGTAGCATATTTTGGCAGGGTCTGACTTGTGTATCTGAAATGCATAAATAATTAAATGAGTACTTACTTGCAAGATTATATTATTCTACAGATGCAACTTAAGCATTTTTCATGTTTTGAGACAATTGATTGTATACCCAATAATAGATGGGAAGTCTAAAATCTTATATCTTCAGTTGTAGTTGTACCTCGGCTAGTTTATGTCCCCACTGACCACCTGTAATAAAACACAGAATAGCCAAATATTGTCCGAAACATCAAAGGACAAAAAGAGAAGATGTTAATTTGTCAACCAACAACTAAAGCAATTTATACGGCAAAAATTTATTAAATACTTCAGTTTAGCTTAGACAGACAAACGATGCAAAATAGACGACCAAACACAAATTTAATTTGTAAAGATGATTAACCAAAATTTAACAGGACTTGGGATTTTTGTCCCGAACAGACAAAATCGAAGTAGATTATTTTTTGGACTTGACTTACCTTCAATTTACTCCGCAGAAAAAGTATTTCTGGAATTCTCGGTCGCTAAGCCGTATAAACTCCCGTCGTCACTCGTCTCCCGTAATTTGCAAAATGTGGTAATGCTATTCTAGAACGAACTACGAAACTCGATTTGGATCCTCGCTCGGTCGCTCTGTACAGAAATTACATCAGAAAAATAATGAACAGAGTCATACTTTATTTTCCGCAGTACTCCCAAGGACTTCTTTGTTTCAAACTTGTATCTCAGTTATCCCCAACATTTTTTTGCAACCAAATTATTTGATTCCAGCAAAAGTGCAAGTTGACGCAAGACAGCCAAAAGTTAATTTTTTTCTATGAAATCTCGTACTTGTAGTCGATGTAAGTAAATTAATGTTTTTGAGAATAATGTTAACTATAAACTACTTAAACGCTCTTATTGAGTTTCGATATGTATTTATTTTGAATCTTCAATAGCTTTATAAAGGTATAGTTTTCTGCATTTTAGCTCTAATTCATTATTAAGTTTTATCACTGATGTTCATTCATATAAATATAATGTAAGTACCCGGAATATTTTGTTTATTACTGTATAATAGTATATTTTTACAATATTATGCAGAATGCGGTTTTGCGATCGTCAGTTTCTAGATTTACTATCTCACATTTATAAGGACATTTACATATATTTAGTAGGTAGTAGGTACTTATAAGTTAATTTACAGGGATCATTTTACAGTTTATTACACGCTTTTGGAGGAGTTATAAATTAGTTATTGTAATATAAGCATAGTATACCTCTAGTAAATAATGTTTTAATTGATAAGTAAT
>JABASH010004334.1:0-14266 GCA_019776445.1 Tomocerus maximus | reverse complement strand
AATTCAAATACACAAAAAACATTATTTTGAAAAAATTTTGAAACCAGACAAGTACCCAAAATGTATATTGTAACCTTATATACCATTTAATTAGGGACCCTTAAAATAGTTGAAAAAATTAATGAAAGCAACCTAAAGATGATTAAAACTGTCTTAATACTATTCTAAAGATATGAGATCCATTTTTGTGCATCGATAGAGTGATACTGCACCAAATTGCATGTGACTAGTGACCTGATTTAAGCTTTTGGTGTTTCGCAGAGAACAAGTTGTGCTCAAGATTGTTTAAAATAAACTTAATTACATTTGGTGACTGGTGTAGTCTGTAGTGAGCGAGGATTTGAGGTAGAGGAAACGGTGTATCGGCTTACGGCGTGTAGTTACAAGTACAGTCTGAGAAATGGCATTCAGGTGCATTGAACATGTCGCGTACACATTTAATGTTATCTTATAGATTTTGTTGTTAATATATAGTATAGTTAGGATATAGTTTGGGTGTGAGTGGCTGGGTTGGCAGTATAGTTTGCTGACAGGCAGTAAATTGAGAGAAAGTCTGTTGAATGGATGGTCGAAGAAAGGGATAGACAGAGTGTTGCTCTGCTGTAGGTGCATAGTGCATACTTAACAGTTAATACCCGCCAGCGGGTGTATAGGAGGACAGACGGAAGTGGGAATTCAAATCAAGCAAGCGTTAGCTGATTTCATAACCATAAGCATGCATGTGCTACTTTGTTTCTTACATGTGTAGCTGAAATTTATGCATGTACGTGGCACTCATTCTTCAGCTCAGATGTAGCCGTCTATTGCTACTATTGTAGTGAAATGAGCATCGTTAGACTCTTAGTCGGAGTCACATCCTATGTGAGTGGAATCGAGCAAAAGAGCAAAATGTCTATGTAACACTTTCTCCAGCCTGACATGACTTTCCCTCTGACTGTATAGCCACTATGTCGGCTCTCTCTCTCTACAAATCTCTGGGTACGTTTCATGCTCACAATAAATTATGAATCTTTTTATTGCACTACATTGCCTAATGTCGCTTTTCACATCCGATCCTCATATGCTTTCTCACTTTCTATCTCATTGCAGCCATCTCTGCGTCCTCGTACCACGAATAGTAACAGCTCTTTCATTCCATGCTGTTTCATTTCCAATTTTATCCCGTCCATGCCCCTCTCTACCTCCACTACAATATATTTAAACCAGCTTAACTACTTTTCGACTTTACCACCAATCTTAATTTGATTGTCACGTTTATTGCCGTAAGGTATAAATCCAACAACACTTCCTAAAATTAATGTACCTACAACTTTTCACAACACACAGATTGCATTTATTAATTCCACACTCCTCTTTTTACTATCTCCCTTCAGATTTCACTTATTTTTATATGGGAATTACCTTATAGTACCATAGATACCCAAATGATTTTTAAAACTTTTCCTTATTGCTCTGTATCCATTCTAAATGAAAATTTTCTTCTATTCATTTCACATTTGCGCAATAAATCACTCAAAAGCAAAAAGTTAACTATAAATAGATCCAAGATACTGTACAGATATAAAATATATACGAATTTCAGAAACAACTCAATAGAGAACGTGGAAATATTATTCAAGTAATAAATATCATGCGCATAAGATATTCTTGAGATAACAATACTTATAAGAAAAAGATGCATACGTTTGCTTTCATTTCATGAACATTGTTTTTGTTGAGCGCAATAATGGTTTTTGCCGTTGCAATACTTGGTAGTATGTTCATAAGTTACTTATCTGAAGATTTGAGCGTGGACAATCTTCTCGGGTTGACTCTTGTATATTATATACTTATAGACATTAAAATGATGCAGAGTGGTTTGATATTGGAGTAGTGTGCCAACTGTTGGATAAAAAGAAAGCAAAGGGCTAAGAATAATATGGAGTACCTTTTGAATAAAACCATTGTGTACATTACATTATCTAACATAACATTGCACCATCACAATTGGTATATAACATATTGTAGTTCTTTGGGCCGTTTGGATGTATTGAACGTAGCCTAGAGATTCATGCCTGGTAGTCACTTGAAAGCAGAATGAAATGAAATTTAATTTTTCCATCGATATGTTATTTTAGAGAAATATAGGGAAAATTGCCATTTCCCAAGATTTGAGTGAAGGAATGATTCATATGGCATTTATCTATTTGAGTATGATATGTATGTAGGGATAAGTAGAGTTTTGTGATAAGATGCATTCTGATGGGTTGTGATAGAGCATAGTGAGAAGGCGTCATATTAAATATATGTTTGTTGGGGAGAGAGAAAGCGTGAGATAGAGCGGATTAAGATGAATACGAGAAATCAAGCGCAAATGGAGAGCTTTCTCCATTTGTTTCTTTGGTGAGTGCAGGGAAGTTGGGATGTGTGCTTGGTATGTATGTTGGGTGGGAAACGTCTGACTCTGGTACAGATAGATGAGAAAATATGGAAGAATTGGCACTAACGACTAAGCATTCCTCATTCACTCGTGTACTTGAACTAAAGGAAAAGTTGAGTCTGAGTCTCTCTGACTGAATTGCATAGCCGTTCAGTTTTAGTTAGCTCTATAGCTATCTTCTCTTCTGGTCTGTTATGTGGGTACTTAAGTAGAAACATCTTCTACTGCATACTTGTAGTATCTTCTGTATTATCTTCTATACTTGCATTATCTTCTGTATTATCTTCTATACTTATATTAGGTATCTCTATACTTATATTAGGTATATACTTATATTAGGTATATACTTATATTAGCCTCGATGTCCTTTTTGTGCTATGCTAAGCTAAGTAAGGGAAAACGGGATTTGTGATTTGTAAGTGTGGGCAGTGATGTGTGATTGTTGGTTTGCGGCTACGGATGGATTCGATATGTATAGACATTTCTTCTGCCACTGATAGTGCTATGAGCCTTCGTTGGTATGCAAGAAGGGAAGGAAGGTCGAAGGAAATAGACGAGACAAAAACCAAACGAGCCATTTCACTCTGTAGCTGTTGTGCTATCGTGTCACAAGCTGGGCCACATTCAAACTTCACTTACCACAAATCTGCGTGCTCCTACTAATGCAATCCACTCAATTTTGTCCTCACCAACATTATATTTTTAGAAATCTCACTTTACGCACTCTTATTCCACCCAGACTCAAGAAACTCTCAAGGAGAATTTTACACCAGCCCCCATTTTTTATGACTTTAGACCGTTTTTTGTGTGTCAGAATTTATGCTTTGGAAATACTTGGAACATAGAAGGGGCTTTATAGAGAGATTGAATAATGTGGATTTATGCAGTGTGTCCCGTATAAATGTATATAATACAGTTATTATATAACTTGTGTTTGCTTTCTCTCTGCTGTGCTCACTTTGTTTGGTATCACATGTTTTTAGTTGAATGGATTCATTCAGGACCTCCAGCCTTGGCATCTGTCTGTTTTCATCGTGTTAATATTAATACACAGCAATGTTTTATTGATCTTAGTTAGCGTGCTGTGAAAATGAAAGGATCTTTTACATTTACGGCTACCCTTTAACATGGTGTATACTAATAATCAAAATAATTCCATTCATTCCGAAATAGAGCGGTGGGAATTTAGACCAAAAAGTTGATCTGCTCATTCAATCCCAATAAAATAGCCCAGCCACATTGCAAACACACGTATCTACCACTACCCTGGTGTCTAATATCGTACCACATAATAGAAATTCGTACTTTGCTAATGCCAACAGTGTCTTTTCTCTATTGGAAATTCATTGCATTCATTCCCAAAAGCCCTTTGTTATCCTGTTTTCGATGAGTTCATTTATTTCTGGTAGGCAGAGACTACTGAAGCAAAAGAAGAGAAATTGTAGGGAATTCGAGTGTATAGAGTAATACGCAGAGTTGCAGAAATGAAACAATGCAGGAGCCAGACGGCCAGTGCAGAATAGTGACAGCCAACTAAGTGCATCCTCAAACCTTTCATTTCAGTTCAATTTTCAGTATGTAGTGTGTGAGTCCTCCAGATATTCTATGCCATGAGGCAATCGAAAGTCACGTACCTATCAAACGTAATATTGATCAAAGCCACTTACCAAGAATCTAATATTTGTAGATGAAACACTTGCCCAAATCCTTTTCTTTCCTAAATCAAAGACGTGACGTTGTTACATCAGATTGAGTCTGATGCTCCATAACCCCGCTTACACTCTTCCCTGCCTATTTACTTTGTTTTACATCATAAATGTACCATGTTACACAATTTCATTTACTCCCAACACAGCCTTTCGGCTTTCTTATTACACATTACAGATCAATACCTTTCTTCGGTGTCAAACCAGGATAGTTATCAACCTAGTCCATCGACACTCGTCTTAATTAATCCACTCTAGCGCACTGAACCGCTCACCTGAACCACCAATCCCCTCAGAATAATCTTTCATCGTCACACAAGAGTATATTATGTCTTTTTAAATACCATTTGGTATTAGACCTTTAAAAATGTTTTCTGAACGTTAATGATGAATATCGGATGTTCAAGCCTAGCAATTAATTTATTTCCTTCAAAGCAATACTTTTGAGTTTAATAAATAGAAATAGAAAAATGTAGTACCCTATAAATGTATAAAGGTAGCATGACCTCAGAGATCATAAATAAAAGGCTGATTACTACGAATATATTTCTGTGGGATTTGTGGTGCGAGAATTTATCTGAAAGCATATTTATTATAAATGATTAGGAACTTGGGTAGGTTATAAAAGGAGATATGCTATAACCCCACTTTATACGCATGAGTATAATTTGGACGCGTATAAATAATGTTTAGCTAGGCATTACATTTTTATAAGAGTGACACAATTGTTTTGAAGATTTTAATGGGGAAGAGTAGAAGAAGTTGGGGAAATAAAGCCGAATACCTTGGAAGCGCAATGTGTGCGGTTGTGAATGCTAAGGTTAAATTACGGGGATAATATTTTAAGAGGTTGAGGAATGAATGGTGTAATTGTTGACTGTAGGAAGGAAGGAATGAAGGAAATTAAAGTGGAAAAATACATATGAAATCAACTAAATGGTTATATAGACAGTAATCGCATGCTCTGAATAGCAAATAATGTTTTGGGTAGACATACGAGCTGGAGCGAGGAGGATGCATGGTGGCTGATTTGGTTGGCTGGCTGAGAATAGAATTGAGATGAGAGTTGGTTGGTGCAAACATGCAGTGTTAAATAAGTACCTGAACCGAAGTTGAATGACTAAGTTGAAAAAAGTTGGAAGATGTGAAGTTGGGCTAAGCACTCTGGCAAACAACATAAGAGGCAAAGGCAGGGAAGCAAGTCTTTTATTATTATTATGTGTTTCCTATGCCCTGTACTACAACTACATATACCTAATATATAATATTACTTATTTAGTAACTACATAATATTCTGCTTGCATATGCACAGGCTTACTATCTGTCCTTGCTACAGGGGGATTCAGACCCTTTGACACTAGATATTTGCGGATAATCATATAAGTGTGTGATTTTAAGGCTCCTTCCTGTATACTTATTTTGAAATTCTGTTTACTATTTCATAATATATTAAGATGCATGTGTGTGGATTGGAATGTGATGGAGAGATATATTCATGGGTGGAAAAACGGATAAAGAGGAACAAGTGAAAATCAATGTCTGACATGAAAACAATTCTGGAGAAAAGACTGAGACGGAGGAAGGAAACAAACTTTCTCCTCCGTCAGAAGAGTTTAAAAGCATTAGGCACGGTGGAAGACATTGGAATAATAATTAGGCATTTCTGGAGAAAGCAATGCACCCAGGAAGCTGATCTAGTAGGAAGTAGTCCGCCATCGACATCCCCAGCCAATCCAATATATTTCTTCAGCCTCGGTTCACGTGTAGATATTTGTCTTCAACTTTGTAATCCTATCACTTACTACCAACTCTACCTACACAACGCACTCACTCCTCCTTAGCTTTGCTAACTGAATGCCAGTAAAACAAATTTTAAGTACCAGAGCATAAACATCCATGCACTGACAAGAACAACGCAAACTGATTGTCCATACTCAGACCAATTTCCTATTTTAATGAGTCTTTTCTTTTCCTTCCTACCTTTCTCTAAATGCTTTCACTCCACACTTTCACTCCAATTTCATTAAAACTACCTTTATCTACTCTCTCACTTTCATTTTATTGCCCCATTTTCTACCAAATATCCCTACTCACTCCCGTCTATTCCATCCCTCATTACTCAATACAACTAGACATGCGTACAAACATCCCGATATAATATTATTCGAACCTAGCTCTATCTGACAGGGGAATATTAGCTTTAATTTAGTATCCCAAAACGACGTTTTCATCTCATTACATTCATTTATAAACAGTTTAAGTCCAATCACACATGGACATTCAATTATTAACTCTAAGTGTCAGTAAAAATTAATTAAATACTTTATGCTACTTTAACTGCAATTAATAGCTACGTAGTAACACTGTAGTCTGTAATCTGTTTGAATTTGGTACTAGTTGATTGGATGGATAGTTGTCCATAATTGTCGACCTTTTTGAGAAAAGTTTGACCATCAAGTTGCTTCAAAAACAGAGTAATACAATCCAATCTTAAGCTTTTCTTGTGATATTTTATATGACATTATGTATAAAACATCACAAAGATTGTTAGTTAAAAGATTTTAAAGATCACAAGCAATAATTAACAACCATGTATCACAAATTGCTTGTACGATCTGTCATGTTCAACTGTAATAAGTAAGTATACATAGAGAAATTAGCATTTGGCTTTCGGTATGATAGAAATACATCTACACTGTATAGAGTGCAGTATTTTCCTGATTGCAGTTTTGAGTTTGTACTAATTTGAATAAGTTTGCGTTGTTGTGAGTAATTTAGGATTGAAGATTGAACTAAAGTTTCTGTTAGAGGAAATTTAATAATTAAGAATTTCTAAGCATTAAATTGTAGTAGGAGATAATTAAAAGATAATTATAGTCTTCTATCTGGAAAATATTATTTCTGCCCTTGGTAAAAGTTGTTAAAGACAGATGCGGTTGTAAAAGTTGCAGTATGACTAACCAATGGAGAAAAATTGAAGATGCTTTGCATGTAAACCAGAAAGTTCTAAGCGAGTTCTAAACGAGTGTTAATCGGCAAAGTTTTGTACTGGAAACGGTAGTAGAGAATTAATTATGCTAATTGAAGGAGGTCCAAAATAAAAATCAGGGAAAACTCTCTAAATTATTTGTCCTAGTGCACAGTGAATTTAATGTACTTGGACCATTTACAAGTTTACCTTTAGAGACTTAAAATATTTCGTAGGAGCCACGATATTACTACAGCGTGTGCTTATTAGTGCTTAGCACTTAGCCGTAAGCATTTTTCCTTTTGTTCTGAAATATTTAAGGAAAATCCGGGGATTGGATGAGACGGAAACCTTTTATACACATAATAACACCTCTGTGATATTTTAATGTCAATGTTGCCGGAAATTTATTATTCCCATGTAACTTGTAAATAATGTTAGTGTATTCAAATAACAATAATTAAATTCATTGCTCTCTTAATGTTTGCTTTGTGCAGGTATGGAGATATGGTACCCAAGACGATAGCTGGAAAAATAGTTGGAGGTGTGTGCTCTCTCAGCGGAGTGCTCGTCATTGCTCTTCCAGTTCCAGTTATAGTTTCCAATTTTAGTCGAATTTATCACCAGAACCAACGTGCAGACAAGAGAAAAGCGCAAAAGGCAAGTTTTGTTTGAATAATATTTCTTTTTTTCGTAGCTCATACTGCAAGTTGGTGTTCCCTACTCAGCATACTCATCATAAATTTCAATCAGCGGTCCTTCGTGTCATTAGTGAACATTATTTCATCGTCTGACGTCTTTGTTTCGCATTCCTGGCGCCACTTTTAAATCTTTAGTGCATCGCATTTCTATACATATCAGAACACTTTATTGTTACAAATTGTTAGCAACTAAGTAAATAAATGCATCACCCTCTGTAGAACTCATTTGAATGATATTTTTAAGCTAGAAGATTTACAAAATAGTATTTTAGTATATAGAAGCCATTAAAGTAAGGAAATTATATTGATTACAGCTTTTCCAAGTTTGAATGAATAAAAGCAGGAAGAATATTAAATGATGAAATTGAACTTGTCAATTAAGGTGGTTAAGATTTGTGAAAGTAAACCAATTTGGTGCCCTTGTGCTTATGGGTAGATGTGAAATATTAACTAGAGCAGGGTAAAAGGTTTTTTCTGTAAGTAGAGACATAGATTACATTTGATGATTCATAATATAGCTGTTGTGTGTGCGTAGCAATCTAGAAGTAATGCGGAGGAGAAGGAAAGTGCAATGATGCCATTAAGGGATGCGTTGGGTAATCTAGGAGTGGGATAGAGATGATAGCGGGTATAAAGAGTTATTCGGGTTGTGATCTCATTTGTCGGCGGGTACAGTTACCCAGAAAGTGGATTTGAGTCCAGTGTTGATGATAGCGGTGTATTATGATGTGCATATACAGAAAGCCCGACTGGCGAGGATACGAATTGCGAAGGCATCGTCTGGGGCGGCGTTTGTTAGCAAGAAGAAAGCGGTAGAGGCGAGACTGGCAGCCCAAGAGTCAGGGCTGGATATTGACGATGGTAAAGAGGAGGATATCTTCGAGTTGCAGCATCACCATCTTCTACGTTGTCTGGAAAAAACCACCGTAAGTTCTAGCAAAGCACTCTTCTCTTAACAATTCATCCACTCACTTTACTATTTTCACCAGCACACTTTATTACTGTAACTTTTCTACTACCCGGACTCCCCATTTATATTTACATTCTGTTCTCTACTACTTACACGTTGAATACATACTGCAAATATACTTAGTATGTATGCTGCGCAAATCTTTCTCCGCTTGCACTCTCATCTCTTCAGTTGGTTCCACTTATGTATGTAATGTACTATATTATATTCCCCACCCTGTATAATACCTACCACTACTCACTACTCTACACTACAGACTACTTTCTATTACCATTCTTTATTTACCTCAGTTACTACTATTTGCCCGTTGTTCCCACTCCTTCTATGTATGTATGTATGTATGTGTGTCCACCAGTTAACATAAATGTGGACCCATGCACTACGTACTACAGATACTGTAACTACTTTTTGTCTACTCTTAAGCTAGTTTTATAAATGTCTTGTGAAAATCAACATTTGTTTTCTATTTGTCCTCAACTATTAAGTACTTCCTTAAATCATAAGGAAAATCCTCGTCAAAAACCGAGTTGATGCTGTAAAGAATTGCTGTAGTGTCACCCCGCCATTATTAGTACTGCTAGCTTCAGAGAAAAATTCGTGCTACAGATATGGAAAGATGTTCCACTCATTTATTCTATACTGTCGCCGTAACTTTTCGATTAAAAAGCAATGACACATGAATAGTATGGTCCCTAAACTTGTTTAACTTGAAATAGGAGCTACTTAATTTATATGGCGGAAGAAAATAAACAAAAAACACGTCTTCCTCCAGTGAGATACACGTAGGCAAAGTGAATTAAACAGTTGCCAACTAATTCCATAAATAATACACATGGAATACGACAGTGGGAAATGAGAACTCTGTTTAATATATGTACTTAGCGTTTCAGAAACACTTTTATCTATTATTTATGCGTATTCTCTTCAGATCCAAAGTAAAACAGAGAAACTTTCCAACTGGCTTGGTAAACAGCAACTAAATAGAATTGGAAATATCAAACTTTCATTCAGTCGTTAACAATGGGATTCATAGAGATATCCAAAGCCAGTGGCCCGTTCATTCATTTCACTTGCAAAGAAACACTTGAAAATTTTGCTTACTTAAGACATGCTATACTTTATGTATATAAACAGAATAACGCTTTAGCAAACAAAACATTTTATATAAGCACAGATAGGTACATCAAACCATTTACATGTTTTGCAATTTCACTCTCAGGCAACCCAAACTAAGTTTTTATATTATTATATGTACTAGAGCTACATATAACCGAGAAATAACATTTCTGTTTCTACTAAATGCACAGTCCTTAAAGTTGTAGTCGCAAAAACATATTTCTCGCAGTTTATTTATTTTCTCTACAGTAGTCTACAGGTACAAAAACATTCTCTCTAATACTAGTATAAATAGAATCTTACAATTTATGGCACACAACTTTTTTGGTGTTAAATAACATTTTCTCGGAAACTTAAAGGATAGGGGAAACTTTTAAAATTGTTGCCATATCATTAGCATTACCTGTGGGTCTATGTTACCAACATATAAATATAATTCTGCCTACATTCTGCCAGTAATAGAATATTAGTCACAAATAAATTGGATATTATACACTTTTGCTGATGTACGAGGAAAGAGTTTCTGACTTCATTTGCCATAGTCGAGTGGAGTTGAGGATTCGGAAAGTTAAATGAGACGAGATTGAGTTATCTCTATCGTAGAATATCAAAGGGAAAAGTTTGAGTTCCATGAAACCCCTGACAGGTCTGGAACAGGATGCCCGCAGCAGTGTTTCCGTGAATCTATTTTTGACGTGAGTGAAAGGTGCTTGAGTGTGAGTTACCCAAGCACTTCATAACTTCCAAATTCACAACTTAAAACAGATAATTCACTAATCAGTCAACACTGTGTGTGATATATGCCCATAAAAATATTGAACTATGCATGTGAGAATAATATTCCCATAAAAGTTACATAATATGATCAAACTAATCAGTTTGTAAGTGCAAGTAAAAAATTAACGGAATTACTCAACTAATGGATTTATTTTCCAATGATTTGATGCATAAAACAGACCCCACTCCACATGCCAACTAACCGTTATAATTTTATTTTTTCTAAATGATAAAATATAAATAGATGCGTATTCTGAAATATAAATATTATGTACATGGTCATTGGATTAAATTGTAAAAAAGCCAACGGAATATTTCGCAGGGTGTGAAGCTTTAGTCTGCTACTTACTGCTGAAGGACTGACCATCTAGTCAATCAACCCCAAATAGAAATGTTCGTGTTAATATAGGTATATACCTATAGCTATAGCACTCCCGTCAGTGCACAATGCATGCTACTATAGAAAAATTACAATATTATTGCTTAACTCAATTAGCCTTATTATGAAATCTGCTATGTCCAAAAATTATCGATTGTCACTAATAGTCGTTTGTTCCACAGGATAGAGAATTTGTTGAGATGGACGTTCCTTACAATGGACAGCCAAAGCGACCTGGCAGTCCGTCCCCACCACCATCTCCCCATGCATCGGTTGCAAGCCAAGCGGCTCTCCTCCAGCTTTGCTGTCCAGCTCGGTGCTGTCCACAACGCTACCAGGTGACATAATAGACATCATTCTCTTGATAATTATTATTCACCTCTAACTTATATCTACTACTTCTATATATGTATTTGTGTAATTATACTCAGCTTATCATGTATATTATGTATTTACATGTTTAACTATTCTCCTTTCCATGCCTATTCTCTTCTTATAGCTCATTAATTCTTAACTTATCTAATATTTTCGTAATACGTCGTCTCTTTTCAATCGTCTCTCTTGCTACCTCCTAAATTCAGCTCCACTTTTCTTCTCCACATCAGATAATCATCTTTGTCCGTGTTTTCTGACTGTTCTATCCGTTGGATGTACTGTAGGTATATTATAGTATATATCCTCAAACCCCTTTAGTACATCTCTCTGACTCTTTTAACTTAAATAGTATGGCTGAGATCTATTTACAGTGTTATGTACGTATTTAGTAGTATCTGCAGGAATGCTGCGTCTGGTTTTCCTATTGTGTCATAATGAAATATAATATGACTAAGTTACCCTCCTTCTACCTGTCTTGTCTGTCTGTGCCGTTTTGTTTACTCGTTATCAATTTACCTAGATTTTCATCCAACTATTTATGATAACAATCACACAACATTAACATGCCATCCCATGAAAACCATCAGATGCAATATCTACTGAATAAAATGTCTTTGCAAAAAATGTAGCTACTTCTCGACATATTTTCCGTCCTAATGTACGTCACAAAGAATTTTCATTTACCTTCACCCATTATCTCGGTTTCCGTATAGTTTTCCTTATCTGTCAACCACGTATGTGTGCAGATGTTCTGCTCTTCTTATCTGAAATTGGAATCTCGCCCATTCAAAAATCTGCCTCTTTCGTCCTGAAATATTTAATGTGTTTACTGGTCTGACTTAAATAGATAAAAACGACAAGGGAGGAAAATGCTGTTTTATGCACGGGTTCGTAATAATCTATTTTAAGGGATACTGTAAATAAAATTGTCTTGCGCGAAAATTTAATATTCATTGGTCTCTATAACGTGTACGAAGTATAATTTATACCGGCATTGTATGTATGTATGTTATATGGGGTGTACTGCCTCACTACAAAGTGATATTACTGGGCGTAGGCCACATATACGGACCTATTGCCAACTCCCTCAACACTGGCATTGTTGTTAATTAATGCCCGAGTGACCTAAGGCTGTCATTACGAGTCATTTTTGTGGGACTTTTGGGAGTAGCTATAACCCCGCAAAAACCTAGGTGTTTGAAGCAGTCCCTCGCATGGATAACTGCAAAGTTCACTCAAGATCGCCCTTGAATTTGCTGGTTCATTATTTTACACTCGCCTTAAACAGCCATCGGCCATTTCACCCAGCCAGAATTCGAAATGGCAGTGGTATGGTAGTGCACATTGATAAGTCAGACGACCGTGCACACCATCAGACCAGCTTGGCTGGGTTCATTGATATTTTATCGTAAAGGTATGTGGATCAATCTTTTAAATCCGCACAGTTAAATATTAAATATTCCTTTTTGTGCGTTGTTCTGGAAGGGGCAAAGAGTGTCATTGTATTTTATATTAAGGCGTATTGTACGTATAAGCAGTACTGCTTTGCAAACCTCTGTAATAATACTTAATTCGGGTGGATATAAGTGTAATGGAAGCCAATTGTTGAGGTCGCCATCACAATGGCACAAGTTTTGGTAGAGATGTAAAACAAATAATAAGGACGGAATAATTGCTTACTGCGTATTTGTATCTCGGGTTAAGTAATTCAGAGATTGGCTGTGTCATGTCTTTTTCATTTGGAATAATACTCCATTCTCCTCCGAATGACGAGCTGAATCCCCTTTGGTTTCTTTGGAATGGGAGAGAAAAGTACATCCGACGGAGGAAATAACTGGGATAGGCACAAGGGAAAGCGAGACATGGAGAAAGTTTTGCGAAAGTGCAAGAGTCGCTTAACTCTCAGACTCCCATCCAAAACTACGTAATGTCAGTCATATTTCAAAGTCTGGGAGTTCCTTAATGGTTAAGCCCAGCAATTATAATAATGACATACATGAGACCAAAGTACGAAGAAACTCTTTGAGGATGGCTCTCAACCACTTTTCTTACGAAATCTGTGCACAGTCGACTGTCATGCACCTCGATCGTCATTATCACTGTTTTACTTGCATCTGAGAATACACAGACATATACAGTGTCACAGGATAATGTCCCCTCTTGATGACTAAATCATCACCTCATCATTAGATCACTTTCCACTGCAGTTAGCACAGCCTAAATAGATAGATAACGGTAAATCCCTTTCTATGCCACTCGACATCGTTCTAACTTGCACAGAGATCTTTGATCCCCTTCAAAAGCATCTAATAAACTGAGATTTAAATCCTGGACATATCGGGTTTACTTTCTTAAGTGAATCCTATAGTCTTTTAGATTTGGTTTCAAGTGCACAACTACTTAGTCTGTATTAACTTTTAGCGTTTTAATTTCATTTCGTCTCTTTCCCTTTAGTTTCTCCTGCAACGTTGTCCATGAAATATATCTAATATATCCAATTTTATTTCATTTTAAATTTTCATATTATGGATAATCAGTTCCATTTCCAGAATTTTGTATCTGTCCCTGCAACTGACAATAATTCAATGATTCGATAATTAATTTCAAATTCGAATATCAGTATTATGTGGATGGAGATCTCCTTAACTATATAAAATATTCATCGTATTATTCGGGGGATTTTTTTAAAAAGAATTATGGAAGCATGGACGAAAATCAAAATGCCAAGGTTTATGTACACAAGGTTGCCCAGTACGGGGGTTTACCATTTAAAAATTCACTTCTGGAGAACTAATCCTATAACCTATAGTAACGCTCTATTTTGTATTGCATGGAGCAAGCAGTGGAGAACAAAT
>JABASH010004333.1:0-14268 GCA_019776445.1 Tomocerus maximus | reverse complement strand
TAGTTTTTTCGTAGTTTTACGAATACTTTCGTAGTTTTTTCGTAGTTTTGCGAATACTTTCGTAGTTTTTTCGTGGTTTTACGAATACTTTCGTGTCTCTAATCTGTATTTCCGCAACTTTTTTACATCCATTTGTACATGGTTTATTGTTTTTGCGGCGATATCTTTAAATATTTACCGGTGTATACACGGCCTCCTTTTCTCGGGAGAGCTTCTGTTACGGCTTGCTGTTCGTTTAAGTAATCACATGGTCTTTCAGGGTCAAAGTGTTAATCATTCATTTTGAAAGACACTGTACATTACAAACCGTTGAGTTTGAGAAAAAAATCTATTATATTCGTTGTATTACCATATTTAACATAAAAATAAATTTGTCATAAATTCCAAAAGGATTTTTATAACGCACATGGAGAGACTACTTTTGGTCATTTTAGTATCGTTGATCATAATTTTTTTTAAATTGTTTTTAGCTTTGGCATTTCTTCCGTATTTATTTAGAATAAAAAGGAAAGGAATAAATAAGTCACTGGCGATAATTGCAGAATAAATAGTTTATTGGACAGTCTTAGAAGTGAATATTATTACAGAGATTTCTTACGAATTGCGGAGTCTATTTGGTTGGAGATGGCAATAAAATAAAAGGCGTCCGGTGCATTCGTCCTCACCAAAAAGACAAAATATTGAAAGGTCTATCTAAAGTACGAATCACCAGTAGTCGAATCCAAACGTTTAATTGCGAATTTATCCCCATTCATAAAAATAAAAATTAATAAAAATACTAAAATGACGTCATATTTAACGTTTTTAACAATTGTCACGAAAAACTTTCAGCGTGTAACTTTTTGGTGAGGACGGCACCAGACCAAAATAATATTATTGATGAGTTAGTTAGGGATTGTGGTGATGGTGATGATGGTGCGAGGAAGAAGCGGGCAGCGACGGGCAAATCTTCTCCGTCATTTCCTTTAACGGCTCCAGCTCCTTCACGTTGATCAAATTAAACTCCATGATGAAGTAGTAAAAATGTTTATAGCAAGTGTTCACGTGCGCCTCCTGCAAATTAAGTTACGAATTTCAGAAAATAATTTTACAAAATTAATATTTGTCATTGTTATCGAAACGAAATATGGATGTTGAAGTTTTGCAAGAAAATATATGACAATCTTGCAAATGGCAAAGAAACGTTAAATAAACGAAGAACTAATTAAATCATATTAATTTTGCATTTTTTAATTTCGCGAAATCAGACATTAATTTTTTTTTAATTTCGTGAAATTATAGCGAGAATTGTCAATTAACACAATTTTAAAACACAAATAAAAATTATCAATTTTACGAACAATTTTTTGCAAAATTAATTATTATTATTATTCGTTTAGTTTAGTCATTAGTCCATAAAAAGATGAATATTGTAGACCTGATAATTGAAAAAATAATTAATGTAAAACATTAATTAAATTTTTTGCAAATTAATGTTGCGGTTTTAGAAAAAATTTGAAATTGTAACCCTGGTCCAAATTAATAATTATTACATTGTTTTAAAGACCAAATTTGTGAAACTTTTCGTCGTTTTCGACAGCAAAATTAATTTGCTATTAAGTTATCATCGTTATTATCGTGTTTTATGGAACAAGACGCAATTAATAATTAGGAATTTGTGTTACCGCCCCCAGAGCGACGATTCTGTCAAAGTGGTGGATGTAGACATGAACGAAGACGCGGAATAGCCTGGTGAGAATCTTTCGACAGAGATTCTGAAAGTTTTTGGGGAATGGCAAGTCTAGACTCGTGGGGAAGATCTTCTCGTTGTTGATCTGGCTTTCGATCCAGTCCATTAACAAAGAAATATATTTTGGCGCTGCCAGCGCAGTCGGTTTCTTGTACTCCGGAATCGATGAGTCCGCCCACAAATACTCGAAGCGGGGTCCTAAATTAAAAAACTAATTATAAATCCAATTTAAAACAATAATCATATTCATGCATAAGCATTGAAAATTAACCTCCGCTCATGGTGGGACAAGACTTTTCTGTGCAATAGTCACAGACTGTTCCATAAATCAAATTTATTCGGTTGAAAAAGTCAACGACGTGAACTGCAATCCTATTTACAACATAATTACAATTATACTTCTTGAATGTTCAGGGACTATTATTTTGAAGACCTGCCAGTCATTGATGTCCTCCCCATGAGGAAGTTTTACTGCCTCGGCAAGATTAATTCCGGAAGACAAACTGGCCTGGGCTGCTTTGTGGAGTCCATAGCGAAGTGTTCCAGGCTCGAATTTCTTTTTCGGCCGGAATGTCTGGAAATGCAAAATATTACTTTATTTAATTTCAGAGCAAATAATTTAAAAATTTACCTTTTCTTTTTGGAAAAAATCGAGGAACCCGTGGAAGGCCATTATTTCTCTTTCCCGGAAGTCCCCGAAGTTCTGTTGACAACTCCTAAATTCATTTTATCCTTGAACAGAGCGCTATCTTGTAGACATCGTGCATATCCGCATTAATTCAGCGCCAAGTTTCAAGGGAATTGGAGAAATCTGGAATTGTACAAACTGTCCAAAAAATAAATAAAATGTCTTCGCCTCACCCGCCCGACGAGGAAGAAAAAAAAGAATTGGAAAAGTTTTTAAAATACTTTACTCAAAAATGTGCCCAAGTCGTCATCGAATCCAGGCTAGGAGACAAAATCCACACGCACTCAAAAATCAACAGCTCATCATCCGATTGGGTAAATAAATGCGTACTTTCAATTCAAAGTAAACATTATGTCAATGCAATCTTAGTAATTTATTTACTAATTAATAATATTTCGGTTGTGTACTTTAAAATTTTGGTGGTTAAATTAAATGTTTTTAAACACAATTACATTTAATATGTTAACATTTAAGTTGTAAAAAATAATTTTTCAAAAATAAAATGTAGTTTGGGTTGAGGATTGTCGATGACGAGGAAATTTTGAAACGGACGCTGAGCGGGCTAGAAGAGCAAAAGAAAGCGGAAGCAGTCATCAAAGAACGAGTGCCTATTGTAATTGAAATCGGCCTGAAAAGTCTTTCAGTAGAACCTCCAGAGGAATCTTTTTGTCTCGAGCTTTGGGTCATTCACTTTGACGAATTGGAAATTGAACACAACGTTAAGGTTAAAACGAAACATAATTAAAAAAGTTAGATTCAGATAAATAATTAAATTAATATTCTATTTCGAAGGTTCAGTATGCATTTTACAACCGACTAGGGAATCTTTTAAAGTCGATAATCAGCTGTACGAGGTCAACAAATATTTACAAGTTGTCTAGAAAGATCAACATGAAGAGACTGGAGAGTTGTAAGGTCTGCAATGCCAAGAGTCGCTGCGAACATCAACCCACCCCACCCTCCGACTACGTCATTTACTACAAAGTCTACTCAGAAAAAACTGTCGACTTCAACATCCTGCTCGGAAATCGTTATCATCTCTCACTTTTTGCAAAAGTCAGTCCCTTTTTCATTTTCAAATGTTCGAATCTTCAGAAATGATAAAATTCGAACATTCCGTCAAAATCTTAAATATTCCATTCTAATTTATATAAATAGAATAAAAAATTTAAAATTCGAATATTATATTATTCAAATTAAATCTCAATAATAATAAATAATGTAAAATTTCAGGTGGGGTCGCCGTACGGGACATTGAAGTTGACGTGGGGCTACCGGACGGTGCTGGAATTGACGAGCAGTACGAATCGTCAGTTGCTGATCAAATCTGACCACTACAGCAACGAAGAGACGAGGCCGGAAGTGGAGTTGCTGGAGAAGAAGGCGGCGACGCCGGCTTTCGTGTCCAGCGACGTGGACCAACATGTCTGTGACGATGCAATTCCCTTTTCTAATCTCCTCAGAAATAGCGGGACCGCGAAGACGCGGAGGAACAACGTCCAGAATTTAATTGTTCGCGAGGAAGAGGAAGACGTCGTTGACGTCCTTCCTGGAGAGAAATCACACGAGTCTTCCGACTTTATCCTCGTCGACTTTGTAAGTATTATTTAATAATGTTTATTTTATTTATTTAATTTTACAATTTTATGAAAAATTTAAATTTATTGATCAACAGAAGGCGCCTTTTGCGACGTTGGACATTTCGAATGACCCTATGTCGTTTTTCAACGAGTGTAGCCACGCCCCTCCGACACTAAAGTCCCTGCCATCGCTGCAAACTAAGGAGGAGAGTGAGAGGCGGAATTTGCTAACCGAAGAGGAGTTGACTGAATTCGAGAACAATCTCAAAGACTTTGATTTGCTTGTTAAAAACTTAAAATCCATGAACCATTTCTGAATAAATCTTTTATAAATTATTATTCTTATCAACAAAAAATCAAAATCCATCCACTCTTTTACATCAATTCAAACTGTTAGATTTCATTTTTATTTTTGGTTGTCATTCTCTGATCTGATGTGATGTGATCGGTGATGGTAACCTTTTTAGAACTTTTTAGTAGTCTAATTAGGCATACAATTATTGTAGTTTATTATAGAATTTGAAAATGCTCTAATACTAAAAGTAATCAATAAATTTGAATGGATTTTGAATGATGAATGAATTGGTGAAGAAAATGAATGTAAAGCGTGAATTGTTTATTTGGCAAATAATTAATCACATTGAATAAGTAAGAGTTTTGTGACTAGAGTTACTTATTTGTTGATAGAGATTTGAGGGAAATAAGGCTATTAGTTGATTCGTTTGTAGATCGAGTGCAGAGGCACGTGCAGCAGTTCCAGCACTTGCGGCAAGTCCGGCTCTATGAAATAAATAAATGATTATTAAATAAATTCTAATTAATTCAATCAAAAGCCGTGGAATTACCGTTATGCGAGTTAATGATGGAATGTCTGACGAGAAAGTCGAGTGTGACTGGACAACTTGTCGTTTTGAATTGCGGAGACAGACAAATCTCTTTCGCCTCGGCGGCAGTCACCAGATGGAATTCTTCCACTTCTCCGTCTTCGTTCTCCGGCTGGAATTCCACAGGCAACTCCAAGTCGTAAACAAACTCCGTATTCGGAAAAAGACCTCTCTCACTTTCAAAGTAGAACCTGCAACAGAATCACCCGTCAGTCATCACCCGACATCTGCACCGAACTACCCGACACCCCTTTATATTATACTGACGAGACAGTTCCGGCAGCCTTGAGATTCTTGAGAAGACTGTTTGGAATGGACGCTTCCTCCTTGGCCTCCTTGAGGGCTGTCTCCAGGACGCTGTAGCCCACAGCCAACCCGCCCCCTACCATGTTGTCCAGTCTTCCAGGCCAAGTCTGCTTCGTCGGAGCTCGTTTCTGCAGCCACAGGCACAGCCCTTTCGATGGGTGCTTCACATATCCGTTGATGTCCACACCATACTGGCGAATTCCAAACAGGCCTAAACATTTAAATAATTAATGAAGTCGTCAATAATTAAATATTCGTTGAATAAATTTACTTACACGTAGCGGATCGCTCCATTTTTAAAAGAGGCTCATCGTCAAAGCCACATTTCACGTCAAAGCACTGAAACATTAACATTAATTAATACTAATTTGGTTATCGGCTTATCATACTAATATAATAATTTTATTAATAAATATTAAATTGAGTTACTTCATCTCGCCATCCTTTGAGAGTGATGAATGTTTCTTTTTTACGAAATTCCTGGAGAATCTTATGGACAATATTTGATCGGCTTTCATAATCTCCGTAAGTAGGACTTAACTCGACCGCATCTGGGTAGTTTACGAAAACTTTCGGGTAGTGCTTCTCCAACTCGGTTAAAACAAAATTGGGGACGAGGCCAACTTGGTAGCCGTCAATCACAAATCGCTTGAATTCCCCGCCCTCCAAATGCAACTCTTGAATTTAATTATCACAATTAAGTTAATTATTTAGGTAATGACAGATGAGAATTGAAAAAAAGAAAATGGGAAAAGAACGAAAAGATAGAAAATGATGGGAAACCTTTGACATTCCTAAAAAGCGTGAAATTGCGGAAATACTTAAAAAGTGTCATTTGATTAAAGAAAGAGGTTCGTACTGTTGAGAAAAAAGTTGTTAAACTCCCTCGCCAAGACCAGAACGGGTGACAACAAATTCCTCGCCGTCACTTCGTCACAGTTAGTCATTTTTATCCGCAGTTTGTTCAAACCTTCGCGCCCTTGACACACCTTAACACACAAACAAAACAAACCGAGTAGATGGCGGCTACTCTTCAATTTTATTCTTTTCTCCCGATTTTCTTCTGCTTTTCTTCGATCTCCTAGATTTTCAATGTAAGGAAAATGATGAAAATCCTCCTTTTCATCTTGAATTTTGGTTTACTGGCCAAATGTCTCCAGAGGGGTCAATACTTCCAGTTCCAAGGGGAAATTCGGGAGAATAATCTCAGGGGGTGGGTCTTTACCGATGGAGCTATTGTCTATGGTTTTATCCCTCCCGAATTCCACTCTCCGAAACTTCGGACTTTTCAAAAGGGAGGAGAGAAGGATATTCCAGTCCACCCAAATGACCTCAGTCAAAGTTCCTGTATTCGTCACTTGCCCGTCAAGGGTCGCCACTTCCATGACAAGTTGAGAGTCTTCAAAGTTATTCAGCAATTTTTCCATTGTCACGAATGTCATCAGTCATTTTTCTGGATTTCCGGTAATTGAATTATTTTTTAATTCAAAATAATATTTGACTGTTTAATTAAATAAATTTTAATTGCAGAGAATTCGATTGGAATTGGGACGTGCAGTGACAAGAAATTGGAAAAGCTGCAGCAAGAATTGGTCCGGAGTCGTCGTCACCGCCGAGATTTCCTGGAGGGGAGCGGGACGGACGAAGACTTTTTGCACTACGACGAAGAGGACGAGGAAGATGAAGAAGACGATGACTCGGAGGACATTGACAATCAAGTCTTCAATCTTACGACGAGTGTCCCAACGAGCACTGAAGGACAAGGCCCTATCGTCACCCACGTGACCACTCCTAGACTGCCCGATCTTCCCGAGGAAATGGACAATGAGATCGTGGAGGAGGAAGAGTTGATGCCGAGTGAGCGGGTCGTCCTTCTCCTCCCCACGCCGTCCTTCTCCGCCCTACCAGGTCTTCCGAGTGTCAGTGAGACACCGAGTATCAGCAGCAGCAGCATCAACCAATTACCTTCCCCTGTCATATTTTCAGAAGAAAGAATCTTTTCCAGTCTTGTGAGTCATCCCCCGCCACAGCTGCCACCGACTTTCTCCAGCAGTATTCTCTTCCAGGTACTTAAACTTACTTTCATATTCCATATTCCTTTGATATTTATTTAGATCACACTTATTTTTTCCATTTCTAAAACTTTTTCCATCCCTGAAATATGTCCATCACTGAAACTTTTTCCATCCCTGAAAATTTTTCAATATTGCAATCCCTAAAAATTTTTCTTCCCTGAAACTTTTCCCTGACGTCATCTTTCTAAGTGAAATGATGACAGTTTTTTAATTTTAGTCGATAAAATCTGTTGAAAAAATAATTATTATTTGTCCGAATTTTAGAAAAAAATTTTAAAACTGAAAATGTAAATTAATGATTGCAGGATCATATGGTGTTGGGTTCTGGCGACGGTCCCCTTGAGGAAGTGGATATCCGTCCTTCGAGACCGACGGAAGTGTATCAATCCCCGCAGGTGTACAACAGCAACAACAATCCGCCGCAGTTACAAAAGTCAATTCAGAAGCAGGCGTTGACATACGGGAAGGTGTTTGAGATGCGGGTGGATCCTCTGACTTTCCATGACACCGAAGACGGGTCCAACTTGACGTTCCTCCTCAGTCCCCACGAGCCCTGGCTCCACTTTGACCGAAAGACGCTCCAGCTCTCCGCCCTCCCAACCATCCACGAAGTGTCCGACTGGAAATTCGAGTTGGTGGCCACCGATCGCGAGAATCTCAGCAGCCTCCCGCAAGATCTCGTCCTCAGTGTCCGCCAAAGAGCCAAAAGCCGTAACTACAATCATCTCTTCACCCTCACATTCGCCAGACTCGAACTCGAGGACGGACTCCAGTTCAAAGAATTCTACTCAAAAATATGCCAATTCCTCAGCTGCGAAGATCTCGTCGTTTACGAAGTCGGAAGGTAATTTTTTGAATTTAATTTTTCTGGAATTGTCTATTAAATTAATATTATTTAACTTTAATTATTTAACAGGCAATATCCATTCACATTTTCTTTCGTCAACGAAAGTCTTGCTGTCGGGGGAAGGTAATTGTTTCTTATTTCAAGTCCAAATTTTTGTAAAATGTTTTGAAATTTCAAAAATGCATTTTTAAGGATTATTTTGCATTTAATTACTTTTTGCGTATCATTATTACTATTTTTTCTTCATTTGAAATTTTGTTAAAAACAAAAAGTTGTGTGTCAGTTGTCCGGTAGAGGATCTGAAGAAAATGTACAAGAAGCTGACGACTAATCACCTGCCGTCGGCTCAACTAAATCGACATATGCGTCCAACTTTCAAAATTGAGTCGGTGAGCGTGCAGCCACATCCGACGTCTCCAAATCTCTGTGACAGGTACTCCAATTGAAATAATTTGATTTAAATGTTGAATTGTAAATTAATTTGTAAATAAAATAATTAGTTTGCAGATCCAACAAGTCAAGAGTACAGAGTCGAAACCAATGACGGATAACTACCCGCCGTCCATCAAGAATCAGATCGACATTCTAAATGCCACTGTTGGTAGGTTTCTTATCTACAAAGTCAAACCCGACTTTTGCTACGATCCTGAGGACGGAGATACCACGCGACTCAACTTGGTAATTTACATTTAATTAAATTAATTTTGTAAATAAATATGCAATAAAAATTCTTTCAAGGGGAAATAAAATAGAAATGAAATGACAATTGGATTAAATTTTGCAGACTTTACTTGACTCGGAGAGATTGCACGTCGATAACAATTACTGGCTTCAGTTTGACAAGAAAAACAGAGAATTCTTTGGACTCCCTATGGACGGGCACGAGGGAAGATCTTCCTTTGTTCTCGTTTGCTCTGATCAAAGAGGTATCTTCACATTTTTATTTTCTATCCCTAAAATTGTCGAAGGGGGATTTTGGAATCTCCACCCTAGAAACGTTTTGAATTTTTCTTTTTTGAAAACCTAATTCCCCAACTTAAAAAAAATAATTTCAAGTGGAGAGGAAATTAAATTTGTAATAATATTTACAATTTTTTTCTAAGTTTAAGTTAAATCTAACTGAAACTGACCCGTTCAACCAACCTAGCAGATTGGCTACCCCTATTCCATTTAGCCGCCTAAAAAGAGACCAGCCGGTATTAAATAAAAAATATTAAATAAAATAATAATATATAATTAATTTATGTGAAACAGGAAAGTCAGCGAATGACGCTTTGGAAGTGAAAATCTCCCCCCGGCCGCCAGCGAACTACAATGCCGAGTTCTCGCTGCAGTTCAAGTCGGTGCCGTTCACTCCTAAGAACCAGCGGAAGTTCCTTGAGAAATTGGCAGCTGCCTTCAATTCGGATTTGGACTCGATTGTCGTCAAGTCTTTTTCAGAGTCCAGTGGCCACGTCCTGTTTTTGTGGTACAACGCATCCAACCCGAGCAGCGAGTACGAAGTCACCGAATTGCGCCGCATCCTCTTGAGCAACGAAGGCCCTCCAGAGAAGAAACTCGTGGCCATGTTCTCGCCCGACTTTAACCTCAGCGTGGGCAACATCGTCCCCAAAGGGCGCATGCTCGCTTCAGACACGCCCATCCACTTTGAGAAGGAGCCAGAGATCGAAGACATTGACGACGACTACAATGTCCTCGGAGACTACAGGCAAATATTTTATGCCACAATTTATTTATTTTGATGGTCGGATGTAATTTCGGGAGGATTTCGAGTAGATTTAAAAAAGTCAAAAATTTGACATAGTTTTTATTTGCCTGTCCAGAATTTGTAAAATTTTAGCATTTCTGTACTGAATAGAGAATTCAATTTTGTAGGAAAAATTGTGTCGACGTCAGAAATTTTTAATAGAAGTTTGAAATTTATTTGTATTTTGTAGCGGGTATTTGTTGACGTACGTGATTCCGTCAGTTCTGATTGCCGTGATGGTTCTCCTCGCCCTGATCATTGCCTGTCTGTTGTCCAGAGCCAAATCCAAGAACATTCCAGTGCCCACTGACGAGGACGAAAAGAAAAACTTTATCAAGAAAGGCGTCCCCGTCATCTTCCAGGACGAACTCGACGACGACAAACTCATTCGTAATTATTTCATTAATATTTCTCTTTCATTCATTCAATATTTCATATAGTACACGATGCATTAAATATTATAGAGCCAGAGGCGTATGGCAGCTCCCGCCGTTCTAAATCTCCTTCTCAGCCACCGCCACAGATCCGAAGCAGGTAATGTCTTAGCTCAACCTATGACATTCCGGCATTTATTTAATTTTTTTGTAGCTCAGCTGATTTATGACGTCACATGGCGACAATTCTCCTATGCATTTCATATCAGAAAAATATCTTGAAAAAAATATTTTTATTTTCTGGCGAGAAATTTTTCCGCCCCATGAATAGGAGAATTGTCGCCGTGTGACGTATTAGTCGTTCTTTTAAGTGATAATAATAATTAATTTTGACTTGGATGTGAGCTTCAATGAGCCAAAAGTTTAAGTAATAATCCTAATGGACTTATTTTGCAGCACTCCGCAGCCTCCAGAGTATCAGCCCAGGAAGTACAGGAAGGACTTGGACAACCAACCCAGCTATCAGCCACCTCCAGCAATTCCATATCAATACCAGCAGCAAGGATTTCGGCAGCAACCTCTACAAAGTAATCCTAACTACGGCTACAGGTACGCTTTAACATTAAGCTTTTAATACGCTGCGTCACAGTTTAGTTTCGTAATACAACAATAGGGTTAATAAGGAAAACGCAATAGCAGTAATAGGGAGTTTGTGTTGAAAAAATGCATAAAATGTGTTGGAATTTTGATGAAAAGTTAATTTAAGCTTCAAATTACTATTTGTGACGTAGATATCAAAATTTAATATCAAAAAGTTATCTCTTAATTAAGATAAGAGGCAAAATGAGAATTATCCATTTCAAATGTATTTCAGATGACGTCACAAAATCAATTTTAACTGCTTGGGATTTTTTATGGCTCATTTGCCGATTTGGAATTTTAAAAGAAAAGTTATTTAAAGCGTCAATTTACTGTTTCGTAACGCAAAAGATTAATTTATGATTTTAAAAAGATTTATCACAAAGTTCTGACGACCTGATTTCAAGATCGTAGAAATACTCAAACGCTCTAATAGCAATAATTGCCCTAATAATAGTATGTCCTAATAAATGTGTTATTTTATGAACTGGTTGCAGGAAGCCTCCACCGTATGTTCCTCCTTAACAAGACGAGTCTTCAGATTCATTTTGTCGTGTTCATTTCTCGTTGTTTTGCATTTTTGAAGCTGCCATGAAAATTGGAAGAGCGCCTCAAGTTTTAAGACTAGGATTAGTTAGTTAACGGACAACGATGTATTTGTACCAGTCATTTTTTAAATGCCAACTCTGTTTTGTTTTTATTGGTCGTCGTCTCGTCCTCTTCCTCTGTCTCTCTTCAGTTCTTATCAATTAACAAGACTAGACTCTCTAGTTCACTTAGCATAACAAACTTTGCAATTTGTTACCAATAATAAGAATTAATAAAGCGAGCCTTTAGGATTAACTTTTGGTACACGAAATTACTTTATTTAGTTATTTTTTAGTAGTCAGTCCCTCGGGAGATAACTTCTTTGCAAGTCGGTCGCAACAAAATTGTGTGTTCAAACTGCGCAGTGTAACTCCCCTTCACGTCACCTAACAAATAATTCAATAATTTAATTTATATTTAAAACCAATAATTAATAATTCAAAAAAGGCATGAGATTCCGTACACAGCGGCGGGTAAGCCTCGACGACTCCTTTTTCACAAAGATCCTTCAATCCCATTAGATACTTCGTCTGTCCAATTCGGTCCAGCCATCTTATCGTAACATCAATCATAATTAATATTAATCATTCAAAAAACATAAATTAATTTTAATAATTAACTGAATCACCTGCGGCAAAAGGCGAGAGTGCCAAAATTTTGGTTGATGGAGTTGAGGAGGGCTTTTGATTTGGCTTGCCTGAGAGGAACGTGGCCGACAAAATAATTTTTCATGTAGTGGGACGTCTCCATGTCATCGTGAACAACTCCCCGCCCCGTCGAACCGAAAGTCTCAATCGCGTAAATCTCATTTTCCTCCATCCGAATACTTTCGCCGCCCTTCACGATCGGAACCGTCTTACCCGCATGAATACCTTAAATTATTTAATTATTAATTACATTTAATTAAAAAATTAATTCCAGTCAATTATTAATGACCTGCCAATATTTTGCAAATTAATTTAATTAACTTACGGTACTGGTCGATGGAGTGGCCATTGAGATTGCGGATGGCCTTGACCTGAAGATTTTTGCCGTCAATCTCGACTTCATAAGACTCCATGACTTCTTGGATGGCGCAGCCAATGTCACATAGACGAACATCGATACCTGCTTCCCGAATCCCCGTTTCGGTCGCCTCCCGCACGGCTTCCAACAATTTATCGTACTTCTCGTCGAAAGTCAACGTAAATGCGCAGTCGATTATCCGTCCTGACAATTAAAATTTTTAATTAATTAAATCATAATTTAGTTAAGGGCTACTTCCCACTTAACCCTTTGAACACTAAACAGTTCCCAATACAAAATGTTGATTGTGGTTCCGAGATAATTTAGCAAATGAAGTTTGTGTTTGATGTTCAAAATATGAGAGACTGGGAACCGATGCCCTTTATGTAGTCAATAAATGAACTTTTCCCCCAATGTGTTTCAGTAGGGAAAAATATCCCTGCGGTGAGATAAGCGTTTTGGATAAGCGTACAGATATTCTGGGTGGCCTATAAATTGACCCTCAGAAATGGCTAGGGCACTTGAAGGCCCTTTTTCCAATTCAAAATTGGAAATAGGGGGAAAAATTTCTTTTGGGAGGTAAATGTAAATTGCAACTCAAATTTTTTTTTCAAAAAATGTTTTCGCCCGCTTAAAATTGTTTTTTCAAAATTTGGGCCTTCACACCCCCTAGACAGAAACATGTACTTTCGGAATATAATAGCCTCAAATCTGTAAGTTGACCCTGTGAACTGTTCTCACCACAGGGAAAGGTGGGAAGTCATTCTTAATTTCAAAGTCATTAAACAGTTACCATTGACGTGAGTGCCAAAGTCAATTTTGCAGACGTCGTTGGTGGTGATGATTGTGTTGTCGCCTGCATTCGGTGTGTAGTGAGCAGCACAGTGATTCAGACTACAACCCGTCGGAAATGCAAGACCAGCCGACAGTCCTGAATATTCATACATTTTAATAATTATAACACTTACTAATTATTAACTAAATATTATTTATTAAATAACTTTTTACCATTTTCGGCTATCAGTTTCCTGGCAGTCGACTCAAGCTCTTCACAAATGTCAATCATTTTCATTCCTGGCTTAATCCAGTTCCGGATGTACTGCCGAGTCTGCCTATGGGCCTCCGCAGCCTGCCTATTAATTTATATCATTGAATTGGTTTTCCAAAATTGGACATTTTATTAATTATTCTAGTTACCGAATATCCTGGTACAGTTCGTCGTGGATCTTTTCAAGTGCCTGTCGCTCTTGCAGTGAATTCTTGGTAGACAAGACATTTTCATTTTTATATGTTTGAATTTGTCCTTCGGGGAAGCGTTCGAAAATATCTTTGATCGCCACTGACGGAGGATCGGTCTGCTCCTTTCGACTAGCTGCCGCCTTTTCTTTGTTCTTCTTCTTGTTCCTCTTCTTTTTCGACTTGCTCTCTATATTTAGTTAGATTGTTTATTACTTTCTTAATTAACATTACATTTTACACGTCAAGCCAAAAGTTAAAAGTAACAAGGCCTTAATCCTACACTATAGTTTTTGGTTAGCGGAACAGAATTCCTGTTTCAGTTCTGTAAAAATTTCAATAAGAACCGTAAAGTATATTTTTGGCTTAGCTTTGAAATTCCACTCGGGGAATTTTTTCCTCCAATTAAATAATAAAATTTTTGTGACGCTTGGAGGTCTACATTATATTAAGATTAATTTTTTATCGGGAGACAATTCGAGGCAGGCAAACTGCATGCTCTCGGAATTTTCAATTCCCTATATATCCAGTTACCCTGACCCTCGAAAATTTGCAGGAAAGATATCTCTT
>JABASH010004332.1:0-14270 GCA_019776445.1 Tomocerus maximus | reverse complement strand
AGCTTTCAGAGAGCTGAAATACATTTTGCTTGTAAGTTAAAGACTAGCCGCGCATTGGAACTCAACCACCTACTGCATAAAACTTTAGGTACCAACTTATTATATCTATCGAAGCAGTTAATCGGATCATCTCCTATTCCCACAATATTCTCTCTTATCTTGCTTTTCTATCTGTATTCTTATGTAATACCATGCTCAATCTAGTTTGAAAAGACTCTTATCGCGAGATAATTGATTCATTGTTCACTATTCACTCATTCTCCAACTCAATTCCCAATTAAAAAGACCTCCCAGATAGTGGAGCGAGTTATAGGTGGTGGTGGTGATGCCTTCTTTATGTTTTTACTCCTGTTGTCTGTCTGTGAGGGAAATGGTGGTTAAGTGACCACAATATTTCCTGAATGGATTGATTGAATGTAAAATTTACTGTTATCATTTAAAGATAATATTGTGTGGCTTTCCTAATAACAATCTACACCTACAATCCTACAATTATTTACAGTTTCTATAAATAAAATTCCCAATCTGCGATCATAATTATTAAAATAAATTGGATGCTTTATTTTATTTATTTGCGGCTCTACTATGGAAATCTAGTATAAAATGAGTATTAAATGTGACCTAACTATTAATTAATATCATTTAAAGTATTAGCATTAAGGAGCACTCATGCACAGTATCATCGATGGCGACTGGTTATTTTTATTACGATGGCCTATCCAAAAGTAGCCGAAAGGAGACACATTATGTACAAATTAACAAGCTAAACCAGTCCTGGGCAGACCATCCAGCTATCCAGTAACGGGAATTCTAAAGGTAGTGAAAAGGAAGAAAAGGTGAAATAGAAACCAATATCAAACTGAAATTTCAAACCGAAATTTTAATTGAGTTCTCTCAGTCTCTCTATTCATTTGGGAGTTATTGTGTCCGCTGACACTGTCGTAGCGGTATAGTCACCGCTATTTTACCGCTACTTAATAGCATCCGTTTCACAGCTACGTAATAAACCACTGACTCACTCCACTATCTAGGAGGTCTTATTAATTGGGAATTGAGTTGGAGAATGAATGAATAGTGAACAATGAATCAATTAAGTATCTTGCGATAAGAGTCTTTTCAAAGTAGATTGAGCATGGTATTACTTTTGAGTTCGAGACGATTGATTTCGTCCAAGTCGATGAATTCGTTTACTGTCACTTCCTTTAATTTTTGTCTTCCACGAGTAAATGAAACCCACTCTAAGGCCAATGCCGTTGGAGAAAGTCGATCAATGGAAGACAAATCTGATGAACATCCAGTCAAATCGATTTTTTTCGATTCTGTTCCTAAATTGAATGCAATTATAATTAACAGTTAATCTGGAAAAAGTGGGAAACATCAGGGAAATGAAACATTGCTATGGCTCATAAAAAATATTAAGTAGTACATGATGTGAAATCACGCTGCACTAATCATATTGCAACTTAAATGCAGTTTAAACATTAAATTAGCATTCTAACGCTTTCAGGATCTTAACTGAGCAAGAAGTGGCCTGGTCAAAATGCAAAAATGTGGTCAATTACCCATACTCAACACTGACGCTAATTCCTTAGACCAAATTTTGGTTTAAAAATCAACATTAAATTTGCTTTCTAACCGTGGATATAACTTTTGGATAGTTATCTCTGCTCTGTATGCAGTTTACTTTGAAAACGTGAAAAACAGTTTATGGATAAAGTTCACTGCGTAAACTGAAACCTTAAACTTCTCCGCAATCTAAAAGATACAATAGACCAGTTACTGAATGTCCGCCATTTTCACTATAACACAAGAGAGGAACGAACCGAAAATGTATTTACCTGTGTTATAGGTGAAAATGGCGGACCTTCAGCAACTGGTCTATTATTTCTATATATCTACTTCAATTTCAAGTAGACAGGAGCTGAATTTCCTTAACTGACATTGACACACGCAAGGGAATTGACAGTTAAGATAATGCAAATGACTGTTAAGATAATTCAATTATGACGTAGGTTGCATAAGCACTTTGATCAATTCTCCTACACACAATAAATATGGTACCGGGAGAATTCCCCATTAACTCGAGTGTTTGCATTTGATTCATTGTTATTTTAATTTAGAAAGCTCATTAAATTGAATGTAACACAGCAAACGAAACATTCTACTGGTATATTTGTAATAACGGGTTTTCATGTCACAATAATACAAAATTAAAACAATTTTTGCTGTTTGCGTATTTGAAGACGTCTTTGATAATTTTAACCAGGAAATGTTTTCAATGACATCGATAGTTAAAAAATTAGTTGAATTAAATTCAAAAATAACTGTCAGTCACTTCCACAGATTTGGATTTTATGTCAACATACCCTTTTCGTTAAGTGGATTTCCTTTTTTCTGGGACTATGCCGCAGAAAAGTTCGTTACGGCAAAGTCACGTCATTATCTTGCAAAAATCTTGACGGTCATGAATTGGATATTTGCTCTTCTACTCATAATCCAAAATATAACGATAATTCGAAATGAGGATGCCAAAACAGCAGTTGCTCAAGTCATGAAGAATTCTATTCTAACGAATTTCCACTTAGTGTTCACTGCTATCTTGATGAACCTATATCTAAGAGGTGAAAATTTCAAGTCAGTTTTGAACGGTTACTACTTACGGAATATGTTCTACAAAAACAGTGAGACACTTATTGTAATTATAAATTCAAAATGCTTGCTAATAAACAATAATTTTTTTCAAATCGGTGAGGACAAAATTGTGAATATCTGTAATATAAAGTGCAGTGGATAAATTCAAACTTAAAGGTGTACAAACTTTCGAATCCATGTCATAATTTTACGTTTACCTCAATTTTAGGTGCTTCCACACGAGGAATAAAGGACAAGAAACATTTGAATGTTGAGATATGGATGGCAAAATGGTTTCTTCCAATAATTCCAATATGGGATACGTTTATGATCATCAACCTTATATTCTTTCAACAAAGGAATCATTTCTGGCTCGATTCCCTTTTCCCGTATTCCAAGATATATCTTTTTGGAATCAAATTATTTCAAGCAACTGTCCTGATCAGCTCATCCTTTCAAGTATCTGTGATTATCTTCTTTGTGTTCGTTTACTTCATTCGTAATTTGTATTGGATACACCGTATCAGGTAAACGTAATTGGAATAATGAAATTCTTTTAATTTAGGACCTACTGAAAATATATAGACCACTAATAATTTAGATGCATTTCGTTTCCTAAAAAAATGTAAAACGTATTACACTTTCAGACGGACTAATCACAACTTTACGTGCAAGATAAAGATGTACAACAGAATGCGAATATTAAACATCGCATACGAAGATTGTTTTCTGTCAGTAACAGCGCCCTTCGCTGTTTTAATAGCAGCGTCGATTTGCGTGTTTTGCAGTTTTGCTTCTATACGATTTTTCGGAAAACTTGACTCGGGGACATATGCAACATTCCCAGCTGGAATTTTTGCATTTGGCATACCTATGGCCCTTGTTTTGTGGGGTTTTGCATCTATTTGGAAGAAAACATCCAAATCGTTTAGAATCATTGCGAATTCTGCAGAACAAAGATATTCAATGGCAAAAGAACATCAAAAAGTACTGAAGTCTGTCATACCATTCGGTTGTCGAATGTCTCCTTTGAGGAATGTAAAACCGGAGAGGTTACTCGATTTCTACGACCAACTTATTAATTGGGTAGTGACGCTACTGCTCACCTTTAATTAGGAACCATGTTTAGTTAGATACCGGCTACATTCAATAAAATTGGCCAAACTGACGTAGTGGCTGCTGAAATCACTTTTGATCTTTTGCATTAAACAAAAGCGCAGAAGTTCGACCACGACTAGTTTATAATTTTTCTATTGGTTGTCATTTACGTCATCAAAACTCAGTCACATTCCTTAGTACATAAAACTCCTAACTGTGCAATAAGTATTACCATCAATACGTACCTAGACACTCCCTGAGAAAGTCATTCAATCAAACTTTTTAGTTGGTAACAGCAGAACATTCACGCTGTTACATTAATCATTAACTTAATTAACGATTAACCAAATCTATACTTCAACTCCAAAGGGAAAATCATCGAAATAAGAAAATGTCAAACTGCCAATAAACTCTGCTATCTCCAGCGAAGTTGCGGGCAGCAAAGTTTTTATAAGAAACCCCTAGGAGAAAACGACACTGAAAATCATCATCATCACTACAATATGCTGCTTATGCACATGATACTATGATGTTTATGCCCATCTACATCGTCGTAGTATACCAAAATCCATTACACGTTTGAAAACAAATATTTTAGGTCTATACTTGCACAAGTTGCACATGCTTATATACCTTTACTTATAAATATTTACGTATTTACTTTAAACATATTTGACGATAATGCAATTGACAGTTGACGAATGGGCAAGTGACAGGTTACGGTACATATGCACAAAAGGGTTGTTGATAAAATCTCCAAGAACCATACATAAATAGTTAGGTATATCATCCTGGAAGAATTCATCGTGCGTTAGAGCGTTCGAGTGTAGCATTATGTAGATCCAACAGTTGTTTTAGAATTTTGAAAAAACCTTAAAATAGAGCATACACAGCAAACAAAACATTGAACTGGAACATTTCTAATAACATCATTTTATTACAAAATAAGAGAAAATTTCATTTAATTTCTATATTTGACGAATTGGGGACGTTCTTGATAATTTTGATCCGAAAATGCTTGCAAATCCCTTGAGAAGTTTAGCACCAGTTAAAAAACGAGTGGTTGAATTTTATTCAAAAATAAATGTCAATCATTTCCACATATTAGGATTTTATACCAACGTATCATTTTCGTTAGGAGGATATCCTTTTTTCTGGGACTATGATACAGAAAAGTTTGTCATGGGCAAGTCACGTCATAATTGTTCGAAAATCTTAATAATTATGAATGGAGTGTTCACTATTCTTGCCATAGTTCAAAATATAACAATAGTTTGAAATGAGGAGGCCACTGCAGCAGTCACACAAGTCATGCAGAATTCTCTTCTAATGAATTTCCACTCAGGGTTCACTGCCGCCTTATTAAGCTTTTATTTGAGAAAGGAAAACTTCAAGTCGGTATTGAACGGTTACTACTTACGGAATATGTTCTTCAAAATTGGTGAGATGTTTACTGTAAATTGTAGTACGTATATAAATTCAAAATGCGTAAATTCAAAAGAATTATCTTATAGACAATAAAGATTATCTTAAATCTTTGAGTACGAAAAGGTAAATAATACAAATTTGCGTCATATGTACAAGTAATGCAAACAAAACACCATAATATTATTTTGTGCTTACCTACATTTTAGATACTTCCGAGTCGCGAAAAAAGAATTTGAACCATTTGAATTTTGAAGTATGGATGGCAAAATGGTTTCCTCCGATTGCAATATGGGATACGTCTATGGTCGTCAATCTTCTATTCTTTCAACGAAGGACACATTTTATGCTCGATTCATTTTTCCCAAATTCCAGATTGTATCTTTTCGGAATCAAATTATTTCAAGCAATTGTCCTGGTCAGCTCATCGTTTCAATCAACTTTGTTGATTTCCTTCGTTTTCATTTACTTTATTCGTAATTCCTATTGGATGCACCACATAAGGCAAAAACTAGAATAATAATTAATGAGATTCTTTTAATTTAGTTATGGCTATAATAGTAGATCATCTTTTGCTTCCGGAAAAATTCTATTATGTAAAACGTATTATATTTTCAGATGGACCGAGGAAAGCTTTGAGCAAAAGATAAAGATGTACAATAGGATGCGAATACTAAACAAGGCATACGAAGATTGCTTCCTGTCAGTAACAATACCTTCCGTTATTCTAATAGCAGCGTCGATTTGCGTGTTTTGCAGTTTTGCTTCTATTCGATTTTTCGGAAAATTAGACTCGGCGACATATGCAACATTCCCAGCCGGCATTTTTGCATTTGGCATGCCTATGGTCCTTACTTTGTGGGGATTTGCATCTGTTTGGAAGAAAACATCCAAATCGTTAAGAATCATTGCGAATTCTGCAGAACAAAGAAATTCAATGGCAAAAGAACATCAAAAAGTACTGAAGTCGGTCATACCATTTGGTTGTCGAATGTCTCCTATTAGGAACGTAAAACCAGAGGGTTTATTCGATTTCTATGACCGTCTTATTTCGGGGTTAATGACCTTGCTGCTCACCTTCAAATAGGAAGTGCTTAGTTAGACACCGGCTGTGGATACAATATATTGTCCATGACATGCATTTATTTGTTGACTAAAATCAATTTTGATCTCCTACATAAACGAAAAATAGCACAAAAATTCGATCAAATATAAATTTTTGTAAACCACACTTTTACTATTTGTGTTTTGTACTAGAAATTCTACAGAATGTATTTATTTACAATTTACAGTATCACTGACTCTTAAGCACTCTATCTCTCCCATTCCAAATACTTGCACTTCACTCATTTTTATTTCAAAAATTTTGATACCTACTTATTACTGCTTACTTATTCACTGTCTTTAACTATTTTGATGGAACCGTGGCCATGGCATAATATTTGTTAGGCTATGAAATTATTTACTCCTGTCTATGTTTTCCTTTCAACGACATAATATTTGCATTTTCGACTGTCTATCAGTTGTAAAGTAAGTATTCGTTAAGATGTAAAGTTAAAGTGGGGCGGTATGCATATGGCTCCAAAGAACTTTGCAATACACACGATCGACCAGACCATGCAGTATTTGTATCCATGTGTAGCGTAACTACAAAAAACACCTTATTTTATTTAAATATATAAATATGCAAATAATGCATCGCTATTTCGGTATTGTAAACATTTTCCTTCACGCTTTCCCATTTTTAGCAATATATAGTAATTGCTTGCAGGTCCATTTAATGTGTCAGTTGTATTGTATGAAATAAGATATTACAAAAAACAAATTATTTTCTTCACAAAATAAATCCAATTCAGCAAAATTATACTCACTTTCTGTGAGTTTAGTTCTTTTATTAACTTGCCATTAACAACTTTATAGAAATGCCCAATCTGTCTGTCCGTGCGAAATTCACAATGTGCGTGTACCGTGTTTTAATTCCTCGGATGCTATCGAGTTTCTCCTGAAATATTCCTTTTTTGTCCTTTCTTAAACCCCAACTTTGTTTTGCTTTTGTTTTCAACATTGGCTTATTTATTTTGACTTACAAGGAAAAAAAACCATAATAAAAAGTTTGGGATGGGATTTATTTCATTGTACAACGGTTTTTTGTGAAAAGTTAAATAAGCGAACTTTGTTGAAAATAATAATGAGATAATTAAAACTAGAACCCCAGGAAGTCATGGGACTATTATCATGTTAATTTGTATTTGGTGTATTTCGAGATTTAAAAAATTAGAGAGAGGTATGATTACTTAATGAAAAAATCCACCCGTAATTTAAGTAAATTGTGGGATTTTCAGGGCTTCCTAACGAACTTTCTGCACTAGGAACCACTAAGATTAAGACTTTACGACACGTATGCATGAAGGTATTAATATAAACCGAGGGAAGATCACTCAAAACAACTAATGGGGGATTGACATTTAACCCCGATTTTATAGTGGATCGAATCATCGTAACTGGCTTAGAGTGTCCTTCCGGTTCCATACCTTGCAACAGAATTACCATATCAACCCACCTTGTGCTTGCCACCTTGTCAGTGTCAATGTCATATTATTGAAATTGTAGCTATATGGGTCTGCGGCGGACTTAAAAAATCTTAAAACTGCTGGTCAAATGGTTATTGATTTATTTGAGTATTAATGGTTTTGATATGGCATTGACGCATTGCGTTTACACACCTGCTTTTCATTACAATCTTTTATAAATACGTGTGTGTGTGTATTATCACATTTATCCAGAATATAAATTATTCATACCGTTGGTATCTGTTTGACAAGTCCTGACAGTAACAAGCTGTAATTCCCTTTTGGCCAGCTCAGAATATATTTTTACTTCGTCAGCACTTTAGAAACTAAAAGCATGAATCGCAAATAAAATAGTTAAATTAAAAATATGCATAAGCTTCTAACTTTCTCCTTGGTTCTATGTATTTTAAAAACGCCATATGGGAAACCAATTTTTAAAAATGTGTGCCAAGAATTTCTTGTCCTTACAGAAGATTCTGAGATCAATCATGGTAAGGGAAACATTTATTACAAAACTTTCAGATGTGAATCAATAATATATTTATTCTCGGGAATTGTAGATATCGTAAATTTCATTGATGGGACTGATGACCGAGCTTTTTTCAATTCAAAATATATTAATCTCAGCTTACTGAACAACATAAAAAGCAGTTTATGTGTCATCGTAGCTCCAAGAAACTACTCAGATTTGAAAAAAATTTTATCTCTGGTACTAGTTTGTATAGCTATAGATATTTGCATATTTTTAAGACTAAAAAATAAAAACTATATGTTTATTACTTACTGTACACATATTTTCATTAGGTTTCAGAGTTTTACTATCAACTGGAAGAACTTCCAGAATGGCATTCTGTTGCCTCGGCTGCTGATAAACCTTCTTGGGTAGAACATGCTGATGTAAATGTGCACCTATAGAATTTAATTTGAAAAAAATGATGCCTATGAGTAAACATTACACATTTAATTGCATTTAAGCTTTGGAATTTCCAGGGTTCTTTATTCAAAGAAACTCCAAGTCGACGAGAAAGTGGTCCTTGGCGACCACATTATCATATTTTGTTATCTGATTGGAAAACTCCAAACTTTTATGAAGTACTGGCTTTACTATCTCAGATGTTTCCAATCGATTCAGATATTTTTATTTCTTTTAATGATACAACTTTTGAAATTTATTCTGCCAAAAATAAAACTTTTGTCAACAAACTAAACTCCAGCCATGGAATTTTGAAGCTTGTTAATAGAAGAAATCTACTCAGCATTCCATTAGCTGGAGTTGCGATGGTTTGAGTGAATTTGATTCAAATGCACTTAAGTTTATTTCAAGTGCTTCAAAAACCTTTTTTGTTATTCAAGGTGGACAATCGAGTGGAAGCTAAAATCTCGGAAGAAAATGGACACTTTAAATTTGCTGGAGGATTTGAAGTGGATCACTTTTGGTTTTTAAGAGATGCTCTTAACTTTTCGTAAGATTGAAATAATGTGCAAACTTTTTATGGCTAATAAAGTTTTTCACTCAAAAGTGATATTATTTCAGTGGAGTTGAGCTAAGAGGAAGTGGCTGGTTGAATGTGATTTCACATTCCACCAATGAATACAATTTGGGGACATTTTTAGTAACGGGAATCGGAGCACAAATTATTAATGGACAAGCTGATATTGCTATTACTTCTCATTCGCCACACTACAGATCAGAAATATTTCAATTTTTGCATCCCACTTGGTACACAATGTATGACCCCAAATAAATTTTCATGATCTAAAAATGATTTAAAGAAAGATACACATTCTAAATTTTATATTTTAATTGTAACAGAATTTGCGCATATGTGAGACAACCTTCGGCATCATCAATCAGGAATGTTTTCTTCCTTGCCTTTCCTGCTAGTTTATGGCTGACGTTAATGTCCACTTGGCTGGTAATTGTAATTTCTATCTTGTGTATGGTAAAGATTTTCAGGAAGTTGTTGCACAAAGATGCAGTGGCTATGAATCCTATTTGGCTTTGGGCTGTAACAACATTATGCCAAAAAGGTACATTTTTCCAAAATTGATTAAAGATATTTATGTTTGGAATAATAATTTCATAGCCAATCAATGTTGTTCTATTTTCAATCTATGAAACTTTTTAGGATGGACCTTATGCCCACAGTCTATGTCACTTAAAATTATTGTTTTGGTCGGTCTTTTTAACAGCCTCAACGTATTTGTTGGCTACTCGGCTGTACTAATTTCAATGCTTTCCACAAATGTGATACCAATCAAACGAATGTCAGATATAGTTGACCTACACTTTGAAGTTTTCAGCGACGCCGATACAATGCCCGATGTACTGCCGGTAGGATTTAAAATTAGTATGAAAAAGTTCGAATCAATTAATTACATACACGGTGAGCATTAAAAAATTTATATTCCTCAGGCAATGGTGGAATTTGGGGCAGTTCCAAATATATTAGCAACTAATATCAACGCTAAAAGAGAAGAAATCTTTCCAAAAATCTTTACATCTAAAATTGCATTTCTAAGCACACCTGACAATGTGTACCCTAGCTTACGAAGAATGAACGAGACTAAATCAATCCACATTGACAAGTTATGCCAGTCGTTTTCGGAAATCAAAATCGATTGGAATAGGAATCGAGGTGCAATGTTTGTCAGAAAAAACTCACCGTTCAAAGAATATTTTAATTACGAGTGAGCACACTTCTAGAAAGTTTCATATGATTTATGTTGATATTTACTGGGGTATTAGTGTTTAAGAATTCCATGCAATTTCAGTCATCATCCTCGTTTTAACCTTTTTCAGAATAATCCGAATGTTTGAGAACGGTCTTAATTATCGATTCATGCTGCTGCACCATAACGAGATCTACTTAAACTGCCCGGTTCAAAAACAACAAGATAAACCGCTAGACATTGACGATCTCTTAACAGCTTTTTTCATTATTTTAGCCGGAGGCTTACTAAGTCTAATATTTGTTTTCCTTGAAAGTTGTTACGAAATTCTATAAACTAATTTTTGTGGAAATTTCCAGCATAAAATCAATAAGTTTTGCATAGAGGAGATTAAATATGATTGCCATACATTTTTAGCGAATTTTAAGACTTATTATTATTAAGGGGTCACGCTCCTCTTTGGCTATTGCCAGGGAGAGTTTTAGGGCATATAATATTATTGTAATGCTAAGTATAAGCAGAAGGCATTGCTCGACCCTAAAGGTCAGCCGATATTTCGAATGTTGTTGAATCCGACCGGCCTTATTATCTGAACCCGAAACCTTGTCGGTGCAGCCTACCAACACCTATGTAGACACTGTACAGGAAAGACTATGGTATACTTATTGGCCCAATTACTCAACAGTCACACATACTTACCCAATTCCCTCCGTAATACAACACTCGCTCAACTTCTTTACCCAACACTGTTAGAAGGATATCGTTTAAAATTGAGCTGACGAAATGTATTCAAACATTTTCGGCGAATATCGTTTAAAATAGAGTTAGGTGAATATATGTAAACATTTTAGACGATAATCGTTAAAATTGAGTTAACCGAATATTTGGGACCTTGAAATTAGCCTAAGACAAATAGAAAATAGCCGAACTGGAAAATAGCCAAAGCCGAGGTGGAATTTAGCCTACGTCGAAGCATTTTGACCCCGAATATTTTAGACGAATATTGTTTAAAATTGAATTAGGCAAATATATTCGTTTTCGAGAATTTCCTTGGCAGACGTCAGAACAGACACTGGTTCAGGTATGGCCAGAAAAGATTATCTTTATCGTATATCTCACAGACTTCAGAATTTCTTTGCAGACTTTAGAATTTCTTTGAAGACTTCAGAATTTCTTGGCAGACTTCAGAATTTCTTTGCAGTCTTCGGGTTGTATGTATGTACCTCTTGGTGAGGCAGTTGTATGACCGTATATTTACAGATTTAGGTTATTCTTTAATTAAATCACAATTAGTTCATTTATTACTTAAGGCAAATTATTCAGAATGTTATGTCTTACTTAATGTAAGTATCCATGGATGAATCCGACTTCGGATTATAAGTTTATGACTCATAAACATAATTATGAGTGAGGCCGATTTTCCGAATTATAAATGCTAAAGAATAATACCAATAATGTATACCTATACTATAATATTGGAGCTCATCTTTACAATAGACGCGAAGCTATATATTTACATAAAGCGAAGCTATAAGCATTCCAATATATTCGGGTATACTGTATGTCAGTGGAAAACAACTTTATCTTTGGTAACGATAGGATCGCTCAGCCCTTTAACCTAGCAAAACCATGATTCAGAAAAAACAATCGTAGTTTTGGATGGGAGCTTAAAATTGATGGGTACCTTTATAACAATTTAGCTATAGTTGTTTCCATTTAAATCTCACGATTAGGCATAATTATTATAGTACGCTAGCGAGGCTAGCTAGACTAGAGCGATCCTATCGGCTATAGCCTAACCTTGAGATTTAAATAGAAAAATTTCAACTAGCTAAATTGTTTCATTCTCTGTGTTTAACAAAGGTACCCATCAATTTTAAGCTCCAATCTAAAACTACGATTGCTTTTTCTGAATCATGTTTTGCCACGTTTTGCTAGGTTAAAGGGCTGAGCGATCCTATAGTCTAGCGATCCTATCTTCTAGCCTAACCTCGCTCTAGCCTAACCTTGAGATTTAAATGGAAAAATTTCAACTAGATAAATTGTTTCATGCTGTCTTTAATAAAGGTACCCATCAATTTTAAGCTCCCATCCAGTTACTATAATTATGTTTTGTTAGGTATTAACTGATCAATTTAAATATCTGGTAATCTATAATTATGTACATATTTGAATTTCCTCTGGTGCCCACCCCAGGCTAACTTATGTAGCCCTGAAATTCACTTTACGATTTTAAATTCCTTACTCAGATATATTTATTTTGTGATTATAACTGCAGGTCCTCAAAGACTGAAAAATGGTTCACACTGAAACTCCAGGTCTTTTTAAAAGTCTAACTGTGACTTACCACATCTCAATTAAAAAAAGAAAATTATAAATTCTGAAAGATTTAGGCAAAATCATGACCATAAATGGCACATTAATTGCTATACTAATAGGGATGTTCCATTAAATCATTTTTGAGGTAAGCATAAATCATCCGGCTATATTTATTAAGGCATGTGTTATCATTCCGAGCTTAATAACGTAGCAGTACCACATTGCCTAAAAAGCCTACACCTCGTAACATTTATATCGCATTGTAAATGATAAACAAGAAGATTAAGTAATTTATATTTCTTTCTCGTAGTTTATCTCGGATTTTTTATTAAACCATTACAGATACTATCAAAAACAAAACAAAAAACATATTGTTCTTATGACTAATACAAATAAGCACAGGTACTCCATAATTTTATGATAACCTCAAGGTTAAAGGCTTATCTCGCAATAAGAATTTTCATGGTACCTCGGCAGATCACCAAAATATATTTGGCAATTGATATTTTAGTCATCGAAGAAACATCTCCGATCTTAATTTTAATTGGTTGCCACGATAAGCAGAATCTGCGAACATGCATTTCTTTGAACTTATTTCGTGGATTCGAATAAAATGTCCATGATTTCTTACACCTTTTGCTTGCAATGTTCAAATGTGCACCAGCAAGAACGATTCCTAACCATCCAACAAGACTAATAATTGTAAGGCTAAAAAACATGAGTTTTCCTGTATTACTCAATTTATCAAAAGAAGTGATCAGTATAAAATTATAAAGAACTACACTTCGAGTCAATATTAACCTAATTGGTACTAACATGGACCGGTAGGCTTCTTCCAACACTTTTATCATAATTTGATGAGATCTCACAGTGTGCACCACAAAATTGATTTCTCTTGCTGAGTCCTTTGTTAATGTAGACTCTTTCCCATGCCTGTAATCCACATTTTACTTTAATTTAATTGTACTCATGTGGCATCAAAGTAATGATATTGATTGGATCTATCTTAAGAATATATATAATCAAAATAATAATTATGCAGATGGTGATATACCCATTAATTTTTTTTATAAAAAATGTTTTAAAGTTGTTGACCAATGAACAATGAACAATTGCAATTTACAACATTTCTTAATTGTAACTTATTGTTATTTTCCCTTGGCTCATGCAATTGAATATAATTAAAGAAAAATACTAAGACACTATATTTTATGATGAATGTTAAATATAATAGAATAAAAAATTGATTGTTCAACGGAAAAAATATCTGATCTGATTTTAATTGTTTGAGACGTTCAAATATATTAATAATGAACAACTTATTTCGTAGATAAATTATACTAGTATCACGCATATATTTATGCAATACGAAACACATGCAAAACTGGAAACTTTTGGGGTTCCTTACCGCATCTCTCAATAAATCGTTGACATACAGTAGCAGCTTAGCCAACCGTTTAATAAATTCATGATATAGAAATTGAACATTCCAAATACGCAATACCATACTATGATAACTGCATAAACTAATTGGAAAACTGAATATTGATAGAG
>JABASH010004331.1:0-14272 GCA_019776445.1 Tomocerus maximus | reverse complement strand
GTAAGCACACATCAATAATCACTCTTCCATACTGCTCATCAATGTATTCAAATAGAAAATGTTTCCATACGTTTTTGCCTGTGAAAACAAACTTATGTTCTATATGTATTTCCACAGTTTCAACGTGTAATTTAGAATGTCTATTTCTATATGCGTATACTTATCAATCATTACCATTATAGAGTCATTCTGATTGCTCTATTTGACCAATTGCACATTGACTACGACTATGACTATAACATGACTACCTAATACGACATTATAAACGACAGCCGAGCCTCCAGTCTAGAATTTCAGGTAACTATTTAAATTACCTGCTGCTGCTCTGTAAGGTTGAAAAAGAGTACCTACTATCTAATAACCTTTTTCTGCCGAACTTTAAACAAGGTGAACGAACTGAAAACGTTATGATCAATAAGTAATGTTGGCCGGCTAAAAAGAAATTTAACCAACTAACTTCTTAAAATGGTTCAAACTGGCCGGCCAAAATGGCAAAAATGCATGTCTTTTAAAAAAGTGCAAAATCAAAATGCTTTTATCATTTTACAATCCTACTTTTGACCACTTTGGCCACAGTCATAGTCACCAATGAATTTTGACCAACCGGGTAACCGAGGGGTCACAGAACAGAGACAAAAAGGCGGATATTTGGAAAACGTAAGGATTATTGGATTGGACGGAGCAGCATGGCTGTTGGAGTTTAGGATATAATATAGACAATGGCTTAATTATGAAAGAGATAAACAGGACTTAGGAGTAGGGACCACACACTGACACAAATCCTGGCAAGGTGCTATTTATCCATCCATCCATTCCACAACTTACAATAGTGTACACCATGACAAGCATTATTGAGGGAGTCTATAATATTGCGTTCGATTCTAGGAAAAAGAGTTTGGTATAAATGGAGATTGAATTGAGGTTCTGCTTCAGTCTGCTGCACAATGCTTTCCTTTCACGAGTCTAATTATTTATTCCTTTTTATTGTTAACTTGAGCCTGACTGAAGATGACATGAGTAGAACACTTATCCATTATTGTTTGATCTAGTAAAGTTAGTAGTGCCGTAGTAGTATCGTAGTACCTACATAAATATCTTATTGAGATTTCTCTAAAGAAGAATGAGAATACAATATCTTTGTATGCGTACCTTTGAGCCAGATATTGCGCAGCCTCTGGCTCAAAGGTTATACCAATTTAGGCCAAGTTGGCTAATTGGGACTGCGGCTAACTTCCAGCCAATTAAAATGACGAACCTCAAATCACAGTCATTGATAATTGCTTTTAGTGCACTACTGCTGTCGGTTTTAGCAGCATCAAAGCTATAAGGCTGCATACCATACTACACGACACGATCTCCTACTCACAGGACCGAGAAAAAACCTTTATACGTAAAGTAGGCATCTCAAAATTGAACTGTCCACCAATGTACATCTGCATACACATCCTGTACTACTGTATCAAGAAACTGAACTATTATCAAGGTTTGGGAACTATACTTCAGCCTGGTGGTAGAAATGGGCGCAAATCTTACCGCTAACGGTGGACTTAGCGTGAAAGAACCTTCGAATTCCTCAGACTTAATCATTCGATCCTGGAAGTTGTCACCAACTAGCCGTCCTCGTTCTGCCAGTGCCACATTTGCTGTTGTTTTTGGTCGCTCCAGCCTTAACTTACGTTGCCTTGAAGAAATTTTTGAAGTTAAATCCCAGTCAAAATTACTAATTATCACACTGATTCTAATTAGACCATATTACTTTTCTCATCTGCATTCTCTTCTCGACTTATCCTGTTATAGCTTTATGTCTTCATCGGCCAGACTAAAAGGCCCCATCCGCCCTACCGGCCCCACCCGCCCCACCCCCACCCTATCAGTTTAGGTTAGATGATGAAAAATTAGGTTAGGTTTTTCGGGGTGGGGTCGGTAGGGCGGATGGGACCTTTTAGTCTGACCGTGTCTTCATCTCGCATATCTAGCTCAGTTATTGCTTACATAACATATAAGTCTTCATTTATAGAGTATTGATTGTTAAGTGCTATAATCATATTTAGTAACTAACTATAAATAGTATGGCAGTACCTAGTAGTAAAGATGCAACTAAACTAACAGTAATAGCAAAATAATAGGTAGCAGTAATACTTAAGTGTAATCAACGTAGTGTATCTCACTGCATGGTAACTGTCTTGCTATTTACTTTCGTCGAAACTTCCTTGAGGTTAAGTTCCGAGTAATGCTAAATTAATTACCCAATGCTTGCCTTGATTTAATCCAAGCCTAGTCTTTTGCAAGAGGGTCAAGTCAGTCTTCATTAGTTGAAGGGCGGCACTCGCGGTTACGTCTCTACTTCTGTCCCCCATGCTGAATACAACCAAAATCTCTGTTAGCTTAGAATGCGATTGAAGATCGATCTTTTCTGATCGAACTTTGGTTCATCTTTCAATACTGTGTATTGCAGTTCTAGTTATCTACATAATATCTTCATAGGTTCCTACAATAATGTTCTACCACAGTTAGTATGCACTTATGGAAGGGAAGTGATTTTTTGAGGATCTGGCGCTCGATTAGGCCTAGAGGTAGTGCATAATATTATAACCTCCGAGCCACGACCATTTTAAAATGAGATTTTTCAAAGCTTCAAATTCGATTTGGTAATTCTTCAATTTGAGACTACCCATATAAATACTATGCCCAGTTTGATTGAAAATTAGCACGTTTATTAGGATTTATGACAAAAGTTGGAAAAAATGTTATTCCACAATTTAATGGAGATTTATTTACACCCTTTAATTTCCAATTCCAATGTAGAGTGTAGTATTGAGCACAGAAATGCCTGGCTATTCTTATGTATTGCATTCTAGCTATTATGCCATTAAATTCTGTAGAAGTAAATTATGCAGCCTAGTTAATTAAATTAGTGTTGACGTACGCAGTACAAGTAGTGAGATCCACATGACGAAAGTGTTCGTGTCAGCAGCATTGATGCCTGCATTTTAATTTTCCTATGCATCTAGACAAGTTGGTTGGAAAGAGGCCGACCTCATGAATTCTAAGTACCAACGAATAGAGGCGTTGAATTGCAATACGTGAAATGTGTCAGATAACCCTTTCAACGACCTTTCAACGACAAAATTGATCGAATGTAAAGAGGCCTGCACAAATCCTCTTCACCTCGGCCGTACATAACTCAATGCTATTTATTTTAGTGACATTATACAATGTTAACCAGTCGAATGTAATGGAGTTGTGAAATAAATCCTAGAAATAAATCTGAAAGAAATTGAATTTTCACCTCATCTTCCATGCTCTAAAATCGAATCAAATGTACTTTAGATCTACCAGTCAATAAGTCAAATACTTCCCAAGTTCCAAGAAGTTTTAGGCGTCAGACATAGAAGCAATTGCTGGTCGGTTCGATATATTATATGTTACCGTCCCAGCACTCCACCAGACTCAGTACTCCACAAGGGATGGATTGGCCCAGCCAATTCGCCGTGCATGCTTGGCCAATATAAACTATAACTTATATATCTATATATGAAGCATTCAAAAATCATGATAAAAGTCATATGACAGGGGCAGTCCTAAACCGCAATTCCAGATTTACATGTTTAGGTATGTCAGAATTATTTAAATATCTATAATTTCTTTAATTTCTATAATGCCTCAGCCAACCAAAACGCCGCAAAAGTACACCTGTAATTTCTCAATGCAACATTGCAACATGGAGAGAATGGTGAACGCTTCATATAGATCTATAAGTTATAGTTTATATATATATATATATTGCTTGGCCTAGCCAACTCGACGTACAACTTTTCAGGCCCAGAGTGGTCCACATAATTACATGCATAGTACATGAGATACTAAGCCATACTCGGCCATCCAAATGTACATCATGATATTGAAGTTTTATTCAAAATTAGTCAATTCGTTATTTTAGAACATGAGATTGAAATAATATTCCATAACAATTAATAATAAAGAGTTGGAGAAAAACCAAAAAGAGTCAAATGTTATAATCGCAAGGGTTACCAGTTACCACCATGACATTTGGTACTGCAACCAATACCACTCTTTTGCATTTACCAGTGTTACATTTGGTTTTACATTTACATATCGAAGTAGTGCTGTAGGAGGTGATGGATCTCAAGGCTGTTATGTATCTTATTAAATTATTAAGCACTAAGTTTTAGGCCAATTTGTTGTGTCTACAAAGGCAGTCCAACAACCTACATTTTTTATGTAATTTTGTCTCTAAAATTCTTGCGGAACACTGTGCAGCACACCGTTTGGTAGTCTACTAATTCTGATCCATGTATGTAATGTTGTGTAACATGTGCTTGACAATTCCCAATACTATATTTGCGCTAATATTGTATTTAAATAAAATAACGAATTGACTATTTTGAATAAAACTTCCATGATGTACTACAATTGTATGGCATAAAGTTTATGTGGAAAATCTCATGTACTATGCATGGGCCCACTGGGCCTGAAAAGTTGTACGTCGAGTTGGCTAGGCCGAACATGTACCGCGAATTGGCTAGGCCAATCCATCACTTACAGAATACTGGGCCTGGTGGAGTGCAGGGTGGGACGGTAACATATACAGACTACAGACACATGTAGTTTACTTAATACATTGGTAGATGTTGGAGGAAACAACCCTGCTGCGATATGACCAAATTGACCTGTTCCCATTGAGTCAGAATTGGGTATGGCCCGTAATTTAGGTCATTCTACTTTTATTTACAACTCGAGTCAAAAATCTCAAAAATTCGGATAATTAAAGGGTGTGATGAAGTTTTAATGTTTATAATCATTATTATTTCCAAGTAAAGTAGTAGGTCTCGGCTTCAATTCTTCATTGAAGGATCGCAACAATTGATTGCTTTTTATCTTCCAAAGTGCAAACACATGCAGATAATAAATGTTTACATAGGTACTATATTTTTGTGGTTTTCCTTGCTCAACTATAATTGAGGGATTTCTTATAATATCTACGGATCTCGACCATTTCTTTCGGTATCTCATTTTAGCCTATTCGTCAGTTGTTTCTTATTTAGGAGTGCAAGGAATTAATAGTGGTTTGTGTTTGGATATGAAATGCTTCTCGGTGAGTTTGTGGCTGCAGTAGTAGTGATTACAAGCCAAGACCATTCATGCAGTACATTGAGATGCTGATTAACAGAAATGTCGTGTCCAAATGTAATAGTATATAGCTCTTGCCTCTAACATGCAAATGCAACTTACAGATAGATACTTTTCCTGAGCCTATCCACTTTCCTTCTTTAGTCTGAGAGCTTAGCTGGCCTTTGAAATCTAAGAGTATATTTTCCCATTTTAGTGCACTTTAATATTTATTAAACTTGCTAATACATTCACATATTTATTTACATAGGTTAGCATAAGCATATTATTAGCTTTAGCTACACTACGTATAGTGTAGCTTTAGTGTAGACTACGTATATACACATACAGTTAAGGTTATACAATACTGTTCACAAAGTTGCTGTAGATATCTCAAAATCTCAACTGATATATAGAATATATACGGACGTATAGAAAATATGTAGGTACAATACAATAATAGAATCATCGTACCATGGCAGAATGAGATCTGCGAATGGATAAAAATATGTTCTGATTTTTGTTGTTTTGAGTTTATGTGCCCTATCTGCAAATTGAAATGAATAATATTTCTGAAAACAGAGTATTGACATGCTAAGACAAAACATAGAATACAATAAAAGAAAACAGAACTTTTGACTTCGACTGATTGCTTTCCCTGAAGCATCCATACAACTCGAGTGAAAGGTACACTTCACCAAATGTTACTTTTATCACGTTTTTAGATGTCATTTAAAATGCAGAAATGATAGAGTCGATGGCAATTGACAATAAGTGTTTTTCGAATACTTAAATGGTTTCAGAAACCAAGAAAAGCTTTCAGTTCCAAGGTCGAATTCGGTCAGTTCATGTTATTCAGAATATTTTTTTATTCTTCACTTAATTTAATTATAGATGTGCCAGAAAACACACCACCTATACTTCTATATAATCTCACTAAAATTCTCCATATGGATAATGGATATGATGGGATTCTTGTTAGTATATACGCAAACGCGGTAGTTTTACATAATATTTGAACACCTCTCTCTAACACAATGCAGTGCTGGGTTTACAGCTAGTCACCAATAATACGGTAAGTTTAGAACAAGTACTTATGTTCATTTTTTAGACGATCTGCTTCTGAGTTATCGCCGAAATGTCGTTTAGATGTCTTCACCCATTGCCCCCAACATTAGCGCACCTTAAACTAAGTATGGGATTGTATGATTTGTGAGCATAACATAAAGTCTCTCAATTGAGGTGTTTAGTTTCAAAATAAATCTCAAGTCTGTATTGATTGCATTCATTTTTAATATCTGGGTAAAAGTAACCGCTCTAAACAATTGTCATTCTATTGTACTCAAGAATATAATGGAATGAAACAAAGGAAGTGAAGGATGATTTATGTGATTCAGTCACTATTTGTGTACACCTAAATGTCAACGTCAAAAAAACTCCTTTTTGTCAACAGCGGGTTTATTCATGGCATGTGTATGTAGTGGTATTTATAAATCATATAAATATGAATAATTGCGGTATGGATCCCATTTTGTCAATTTCGGGTGCAGTACATTTTTGTATCAAATAGTTCTTACTTGGCCTTTGGGTTCGTAGACTATAAATATTATGACCGTTCCTTACTAACTGTTTGGTACCTTTATTTTTGGTTTTGGAGTTAAATAAAACGGAATATGATGCCATTATATGGGATAAATTATATTATTTTTCTAACACTTTTTAGCGCACTGCTAACTTGAGAGAAAGGAATAAGGAAGACAACTAAAGTCTTGAGGCATTGACTTGCCTTCTCTTCCCTCTAAAATTCGTTATAAATATCTGAATGTCTGATAGAGCTTAAATTGTTAATCTCTAAGCAGTGGATTAGCTAAACCTGTCGTAGGTTGTATAATTGAGAACAGTAAAGCTGTTTTAGGTTGGATATTGAGAAGTAAATATAAGTATAACACTGTTGTGCATATAGGGTGTATAGAGTGTTGACAAAAAGGTCTTACTGTGTTGACATTTTGCTGCGGACAATTTTTTATGTTGACAAAAAGGTGTTGACATTTAGTTGTAGACAATTTGGGGTTCTTCCATTTTTGTATGTAATTCAATATTCTTGAGAACAGAACCAAAATAATATTTTGCAAAGGATTTATTTAACAGTCAACCCAAGAATTTATTCAGGCAAGCAGAGCCCAAAGGGCTTAGAGTCAGATAGTTGTTTCTGATGATGATATGACTAGTTCGCTCAATTTTATCTTAGTAATGAATACCAAGACGTTTGAAATTCATTCTAAAATGCCTGGCACTCTGGGTATCCTGTCTGTCTGATTTAAAATGGAGAGAACGGATTTTTTACTGAAATCTTACACAATGAAATGCCACACACAGGATGATGAATGAATCCATAATCAACGGAAGAAGAGAAAGTTGCTTGAAAGTTTGCTTAGCAGGCTAGGAATTATTCATAAGACACTAGGATACACTTTTAGTGTTATTCATGTGCATGTGCATATTATTACCGACTTAAGTGGAATTGGCGAGTGAATGTAGAAAACGATCTCTTAACGATGTCAGTGTAGTGACGTTGAATGTTAAATACTCGGTCAGTTATGAAATATGAGTTGTTGATGCAATGTTATTCAACTTTTTTGTAATAATTACTTATCCAAACATCAAAACGTAGTTCCGCAAAAGTCTTACATAACAAGCATAAAACACAACATCACAAAATTACTACTGAAAGTGATGGACCAATTAAAATGGAAATGATAATAAATGTGCATTTATTTATATAAGTATATGTAGGTACCATAATTTACAATACACCATATACAGGGTATTCCTGAGACATATGCCCTTTACCGTACCCTTAACAATTACTTCTCGGTTACTCGGTTACATTCACTACATTTAATATGTCATATTAAGGGGACGGTAAAGGGCATATGTCTCAAGAACACCCTGTATATACTTATAAAAATTTTTAAACTGTAAAGTAATTAAAATGATCACTCTAACTTTGTGGGCCAGAAGATGAAACATCAGTCTAGTCTAGCAGGAGGGCATCGGAGGGCAGTTACCAATTTTGAAGTTTATGTACCCGAAAACTTTGGCACTTGGCTTTCGGCTGAAAACAATTAATTATGGGCTTCGTTCGATCAATAATACAAAATCCGAATATTGAGGAAACTTTGATAGCAAAGGATGAAAAATTGTGACCTGTAGGTAGAAGGATTCTGTTAATGCATTGGTTTCTCTATTTCTCAACTTGCCTCGTAGCCAGTTAAGGTCCTTAGTTAAGGTTAAGACACTACGGTTCTAGTACTAGTTAGTACTCACGCTGGTCACACTCACACGTCACACTCACAAATCAGAACTTGAGGTGAGACTATTGAGACATGCGCTTAATGTAACTATATGTATATGCAGTATGTATAATTGCATCTAAATCTAATAGTTTCTCGGAAATAATTATTTGTTTTCTGCGTTTATCTCCAATTCAAGCAATATACAGCATAATATGGATATAGCATTTATTTTTATAAGATTAGGGATTTTGGAATGTAATTAATTCACATTTCATGCCAGAAAATTACTATTTAAATTCTCACGCAGTGCACAGATTCACAGATATAACAGAGTATCGTGGTTAATCTCACAGTTCATGATTTAAATATATATTATATATATACCCAAAATTATGGTAATTAATGTCTATAATATTATTTACACATGTATACAATAAGTACTTAATTAGTAGATTCAATTAGGTACATTTATAAGGTATCCGGAGAACTCGTATAGAATCACATCTATACAGGTATGGAGATTTTGTACATGCAAACGGAGATATCGTATCTGGGCACTGAAATTTCGTATATAAGTCTAGGAATGGAAATACCCTTATTCAACATTCATTCAGACTCTTCAATCTTAATCTTCAGAGTCAGATATACATTACAAATTCCATACAAATGTACAATACCATCAATAATGTGCAATGCATGAACGACATCTCAGTTCAGTCAGTATCAAAATACGATAACCTCATTTACATATACGAAATCTCTGTACTCAGATACGATATCTCCATTAGCATATTCGAAATCTCCACAGCCCAGATACGAAATCATCGTTACGAGTTCCCCGTGAACACATTTATAAATTCATTTAGGCCTACGGGTACTATTTGTATAATAAATATATAGTTGGATTGGGTAATTTGTAAATGCTTTCCACTTGTTTAAAGCTGTTACATAGTCGTATCGGAAGTATCTTTGATGTTTCTATTTGGACGTCTAATCCTTGAGCTTCCTCTACTGCTGACGTTTGTACTACTAGAGCTGCATTGGAGAACGTCTTTTAGTGAACGCCAGTATTTCTTCATATAATTTCCGTAAATGATTGGCTACAGCAAATAGACAATGAACAACAAGAAATACACTTTATTTGTTGCTTTAATGTGGTTAATTCTAATTTAGCTAGTCATCCATTCTGTGCTAGTATGATCAAAGAAATAACTCCCGAACCAATCGATCGATATCATATAGTAGTAGATACCGATACATTTACATTTATATACCTTAGCATTATGCACAAATAATATTTCCTTGCTTCCTTATCGCTAAAATTCATTTATAAGTATTATTTACGTTCAATAAAGTTGAATTTGAGACCGCTGTTATGAAAAGGGCTTCTTGAACTCTTGGGTCGACAATCTTATTCGCATTATCAAAGTCAAACATGTACCTGTAGAATTTATTAGAAATGTCAATTGCTGAAATGAATAACACACTATCATGCTGCAACAGCTCCAACACAAAATTACAGGAAAGCTGTTTCGTACATACCTACTTACCAAATATTATTTGAATTTTGAACATTCATGTACAGTAAATGCATAGTAAATGTTTCAACGTGTCTAATACCTTAACTGCATATTTTATGTGAAATATCTGTACATCTACAGTCAGTAAGATATAGCAGCAGGCAGGGGAGATTCAATAGCTTATTGTAAATTCGTGGTCAATAATACAGGAGAAAATAATTTGTTCTTAGTTTGGAGAAAAATATTTCATGCAGTTGGATGACCTGCATCTCAGCCGAGGATAATAGTAATCATTGCCATGCAAGTAGGATAATAGCAATCATTGATGATTTAAAACACAATAAAGGTGTCTTACCACAAAGTCATTACAACATATGGTGTCCAGCAAAGTACAAATGCAGTTACAATGGCCATAGAAAGAATAAGCGTCCTTCGCCGGGCTCGGCTCATGTTCATGGCGTTGTCACTCCGTCTCAAATTCTGACTCCCATTTCCAGCTCCTAATGCGAAGAAGGAAGAAAGTAAAGTTGCAGTACATTTAGTATAGCACACATAAAACATGTCATTCGTGGGTAGTTTACTTTTCATTGTTTTCCTTAGCAAACCACTTAAAACAGAGTTGTTGTTAGTCGGAAATCATGCATCAATTTAATAACAGATTGACAAACGACTACTAATTACTGAAACTGCTTACTGGAGTTTTGGTGATGTTCTTTGGTTTTCCGTACTATTTTGTATAGAACCATGGCATACGTGATGATAATAACCAGGAGTGGTGCAAAGTACATTGCAGCAACAGCAAACAAATTATAGGCTATTTCCTTTTCAAGGGAGTTGAATGCGTTAAAATTTGCACAAACCATTATTGATGCATAAATCGGATGTGGCTGTAGGCTAAAGAAGAAACTCTGCAAAGAGGAAAGAAAAATTGTACATTTGGGCAACTATTGTCATCCTCGCTAGCAAACGGCGAGACGACACTGAAAAAATTTACTGCTTTCTCCCTAAATGTAAGGTTGACATAAAAATAGGATATCACTTTAAATTGGTAACTGGCAATGGCAACTCGAGCGGGTCAACTATGAAAGAAACTGTTTAAATATGAAATTGTATTAAATCAGTTTTGCTGTATTTTAACAATTCCATTGGCCCTATCGGCTGCTAGGCCATTTACTACAAATGAACACAACCCTTTCCCCATTTTTAACTAGAATTAAATTCCTGGCCAACAGCCATTGGCTCCGGTTGCAAGTTGAACTGCATGTACATATTTTGAGACAGATTTAAATCTTCGATATTGTCTTTTCTTCTTCGACGGTTGTAATGTCTTTGATATTTGCTAGCAGTATTTTGTGACAGGATCACTGTGTTCGGGTTGCGGGTCGATGTAAATTGAAAAAAATAAAAATTAACTTAAGCTAGAGCCATTTTTAATCAAATAACTACTGCAAAATTGGTTTTGTTCAGAGCTGAGCCAAAGCACTACCATTATCACTAAATCTAAGATTTAGATTTAAAATAAGATTTGCAGCTAAATTGGCTGTTTTAATACTTTATATCAATAACTTAAATGATTCCTTTCTGCACTACTTACTCTTTTGTTTGACTGAAAATGCAGTTCATGTTTGTAGTTTGACGAATTAATGTTAAGCGCACGAGATATTTAAAGATATGTACCTGCATACTGCAGTTTCCTCCGGCCACATTTTATGGAACATTCTAAAAACGAAAGTTTGACCTTTTTGGGTTTCCATATAATACATTCCTTTAATCTTTTAGTATCATTTCCTGTCGTACTAGACTATTTAAATAATTGGAAAGTTTTTGGCAGTATGTTGAGGAGAGCAATAGAAAAGTTACCATTTCGCACTAGAACTTGGTATACAGCCCTAGACTAGAGATGCTATTTATTTAACACTGTGAATATGTACCACTGCTGTAATAATTATAAGTAGGTAGGTACTGCTTACTTACTGATTCGTGCTCCTATATAAGCTTGTCTGAATTGCTGAGAATAATATGGAATCTACTTCTGCTCTGGGCATACAAGTCTAGTAGGAATATGGCGAGTAGTGTGGGTGTGCTCTTTTTGTGCTCCTTGTTTTATAGCTGTAACTTGACGAAATCAGCGATTTTAGAGTCTGAATTACAATCAAAATGTGCAACTTTTGACAGTGATTTTTTTGAAACTAGTTTCATCAAGTGTTCTATCTTTGCAAGAAAAGATTTGCAGTTTTTGTTTTATGAAAATACAGTGATATCGTATAATTTTGTGAATCACATTCTAAAAGAAACAAACCTCTACATTTGCTTATCGCAATATGCAGATAGGCTACATGGACAAACTGAGCCTATACGAACTAGCTACCATATAGTATGTGACAGTCTACTTAGTCTTTTCCATATCTATATCGTAATCAAGCTACCATTATCTTGCCTTATTTCATTTCCCTGCCCTTCCCTATTCTGTGCTCACTTTAAGCGACTAAATTACTATAAGAAAGTGCTGCTATGTATTTGTACTGCGTCATACCTACTGATTAACAATTCACCGAGGCCAAAAAATTTGCTACTTCTATATATGCTTATGACTGGAGTAAATGCTTTAAATCCAGGTCCTATTTGTGCTTTATGCCCAAATGGGAACAACAAAATACGGAAAAATCAGCTAAGCATAAGCTGTATAGAATGTAATAAACTCTACCACAAGACCTGTCTGAAAATAATATCATATGGCCAATTTAATAAAATGTGTACTACCAAAACCTGGAAATGTGAATCCTGCATAAAAAATCCTGCATGTGTCATATGTAACACTCAAAAGAAGAACTGGATAATTATGACATGTATGAAATGTAATTTAATATCACACAGAGTTTGTCTATCTAAACAAGGAATACTACCAGCAAAATCGGAACAAAAATGGACCTGTTCGGCATGTGATGACGTTATAGAACTCTCTGCATCTCCTACATCTCAACCAACACCGAATACAACAAATATCCAGAATCTGCCCAAAGGTATTCGAATAGCTCACGTAAATGTTAGAGATATAAATTCAAAGAGCAAAAAAGATGATATTAAAGTGCTACTAGACAACTACGATTTCGATATTCTGGCAATCACCGAAACCTGGCTGAACTCAACGCATACAGATAGCGAATATTTTGTGCCCGATTATCAAATAATTAGAAAAGATCGTTCAAGCCATGGAGGAGGCATTCTTGTCTACGCCAAAGATATCTATGAAGTCGATATTTGTGATACACAAATCAAACATCCAGCGGAGGCTCTTAAAATTAAAGTGAGACAGAATTTCCTTAAGTCCATAAGCATTATCTTTATTTACCGTCCTGAAAACCCTCCTGCATCCTTTCTAAACCAGCTTGAAAATGAGTTACATAATACCAAAGAAGAACTTTATGTAATAGGAGATATAAATATTGATATGCTTAAAAGATTTGACTCTAACACTCGTAAACTGAACTCAATTTTAACACAGAACAATTTCTCTCAGTTGATTAAACAACCAACTCGATGCACTCATAATTCAGCATCATTAATTGATATAATCATAGTCAATAAAACTGACATAATTAGTGACTGTGGAAACATCCCTAGTGGAATTGCGGATCATGACATTATTTATGTTATACGAAAGAAACGAAGAAATAAACACACGTCCAAAATGAAAGCATTTCGATCCTATAAAAATGTTAACATTAATGACCTTAAAAAAACAGTTCGAGAATGCCCATGGTGGGTTATTGATTTTAGTGTGAGCGTCGACAGTGCCTTTTATTTATTCAATTACTTTTTGACTTATGTGTTTCAAAATATGGTACCCGAGAAAATAGTTAGAGTAAAAACTAACAAACCAATCTGGATGACCAGCGAATACAAAGACATTTGTAAACAACGAGACCGTTTGAAGAAATTAGCGAACAAATCCAAAGAAATAAAGACGTGGAAAGAGTACCGTAAAACTCGAAATCAGGCTAATCGAAAGAAAGACAAATTGAAAAGCAAACTTATCTTTCAGGATATTAATAACAGTGATAATAAGTCAAAAAAGTCATGGGCCCTTCTTAATAGTGAAAGTGGACGTAAAATTAAAAATAACAGTGCTATATCTTCGCTGAAACATGACGGAAAAATAGTTCGTGATGAGAAAGAAATCGCGAACATTCTTTGCCAATCCTTTGTGCTCCCAGATGAAGCAACTATGTCAACCTATGCTAGCGAGGATAATTTTCTTGCTCCAGAACCTGATAGTTGTATTTCGACAATATCGTTTTCTGAAGAAGAAGTTAAAAAAGCTATAAT